>VZTG01001713.1:219185-276164 GCA_013397845.1 Melanocharis versteri
AAAAAAAGGCATTTTAAAGGCGATGAGAAGGAACTAATGGGTGTTTTACACAAATAATGCCAGTAGTTGAGCAGAACTCTTTAAATCAGGGTTTACCATTCTCCCTTCCTCTGAAATAGTCTGACCATGTGCAAATGAAAAAAAAAAGAGAGAAAGAAGAGTCCAAGGGAAAGCTTGTATACGTAGCAGCACTTTCAGAGGGGACTGGGAGCAGAGGAAAACCAAAACGTGTTAAGCTAAAATCATCATATGATGGCTAAAAATGTCCCTCTGGCCTATTTAGGTTTTCTGTAAAATATTTTGCACCATAAAGTCCTTACTTGCACAAGAGCTGAGAAAATGTGTGACTGTGTGGAAGAGCTTTGGGCGCCCCTCCTTCTTAAAAGCAAACACTGTGCTGCACCCTCGATGGTGTTTGGAAGTGAGGAGTGGGTTCTTGGGGTAGTCAGACAGTTTGGTGAAGGTCCAAGCACAGGTTTTTACATCTCCTTTTCAACTTCTCCTCTGCACGGCTGAAGACTTCATGTTTTACCCATCTGGTTGTGGGAGGATGAGCCAAACTCTCTCTCCAGTTCACTGATGCTGCACTAATGAGGTGAACACCTCTGGACCTTCCTGATTTGGGAGGGGATGTGGGAGCCGTGCAGGAGTGAGGCAAGGTAGCTGAAACACCTTTTTGCTCCACCAGACCTCTCCTGCTCCTCCAGTTTGGTCTGGGGGCTCTGCCACTCGTGTCTGCCTGCAGGCTGGGGCTGCAGGCACCTAGAGCTGGATCCTGGGAGATCAAGTTGTATTTATTTAATAATGCATTTAATAAATATTGAAAGAGGAAAAGGTCACGGGCTGACCCTGATGTGAAGGTTTTGCTCTTTTCAGAGAGCACAGAAAGTTGCTTACAGGGAGATGGAGAAGTAACCCCCCAGCTCACTGCTTTTGTGGCTTGTGACGGAATCCCACTAGAAAGAACTTGTGATTTATTTCAGCTGCATAATAATATTACAAAGTAATAAAAATAAAGGCATATTTAATGATGTCCTTCCATTAAATGGTATGCCCTGGCTGTCTACCAATGGCTCTACAGACCTACTGGCGCCTGTGTCAAGACTCTTTCTTTCAGCGTGGGGAGAGACATTAAATACCATGATAGAGTCCTATGTACCACCAGGTTATGCTGCACAATTCATTTCCATTAGGCAAGTAATTTTTTCCTTTCCTTGGCCATTGCTACTTTGTTATGCTAATAAATGTGCTTGTGCAGTGGGACCCAATTTAAACAAACACTTGACATAGTAACTTTGCTGGACACAGCCAGAATGGGACATCTGGGTCTCATCACAGCCAAAGGTCTCTTCCCTCACCCTCTTGTCTTCACAGCGTATCAGTGCTCTCAAGCACAGCTCTCTTCAAGTCTCCAGAATGCATTTGTTATTTTCATTATTAGCTGGAAAAAAATCAGGCAATCCCTGTTCAGAAGAGGACAGGAAGAAGGATTTTCAATTGTAAAGGAAACTGGAGAAAAAATGTCAAGAGGGATAACTATAGTGGGATAGAAATAATTTGTTGACATCCTCCTTCTCAAAGTTTTCAGAAGCATTTTACAAGCTGCATCAGATCATTTCTCCAAAACACAAAACGCTGCTATCTCTTGGGCAAGAGCACAGGGGCTGTGCTTGCTGTCCTGGTATGCAATGAGATGCATGGGGTGGATCCTACCCCAAACTGCAGTTCAGCAGGGGAGGGCTGAGCAGGCTGGATTACAGCTCACCAAAGGTTCAGAGTGTCAAAACCCAGTTTCTGGGGAAAGTGCACTTGCATGTGCTTGTTAGAATCTCCATTTTCTGTCTTTTCTGAGCTATTTGGGAAAGGCTGGAAGTTCTCTCAAGAAGCCAGAGTGAGGTGAGCAGCTTGTACTCCCGTGTGCCGACTGGCTGCAGGAAGAAATGGAGTTGTGTGTTCTCACACGTTGAGCAGTGTGAGGTTAAAGCTACTGCCAGGAATGGTAGTGCCATGAAGGTCCTTTCTGCTATGGAAAGGGCTCGGTTCATCTCTCACTCAGGGATAGTTTCCCCCAGTTACCAGAGCCACTTTGGTACCCCTTGTGCTTTTCTTGAAGGTTTCCCATCCAAGGATCCAGCAAGGTTGACCTTGGTTCATTATTCCTGGCGGCAACCTCCCACACAGCATCCTCCCACATGAGACTGCACTGCCAGATGAATCCCAACCTGCTCCAGAGGGGGAGAACAAGGAGCCTGGGGGCAGAGAGAGCAGCTCTGCCCACTTGCTGCATCTTGGCTTCCTCCATTCTTAAACCAGACCTTGAGCTACCCATGCTTTTAGGCTGAAGAGGTGAGTTTGGCACCTGTCACTTTTCCATTTACAGATTAGTAGCCAATGCTGAATGTTTTTTATCCATTTTTATCCTCTTCTCATAAGATATTGTTTGTTTAGTCATAGGAACGAAGCATAAATGATTACAACAAGGTTTCTGCCAAGCAATTTTGGTGCACTCCAGAGAGAGCCCCTTCTTATGCCAGGATTGTATCCAGTTATCAGTAGTGGAGACATTTTTGGGGAGAGCAAAAAAGATGAATTCTTCAAAGAGTCTTCTGGCTCTTCAGGTCCTCACCAGTGGATGAGGAGGAGGAGGAGGCAGAGGTGGAGAAGGAGAAGGGGAAAGGGAAGGAGCAGATGAAGAAGAAGCAAGGGAAAAAGAGAAGTGGTAGGAGAAGGAGGCAGACAGAAGGGGGAAAGAGGAGAAGGAGAAGAAGAAGTGAAAAAAGAAGGAGGAGAAGGAGAAAGGAGAAGGAGAAAAGGGAAGGAGAAAGGAGAAGGAGAAGGAGAAGGAGAAGGAGAAGGAGAAGGAGAAGGAGAAGGAGAAGGAGAAGGAGAAGGAGAAGGAGAAGGGAGAGCCCAGCATTTTTCCCTTCCCACTTTGCATGTTAGTGAAATTGCAGGTCTGTCCAGTCCTTTGATAAACACACGCATTACCGGGCAGGGGGTGTGTGACTCAGGGAGATTGGCTCGCCTGGTGCCGGGCCTAACCTTTAATCTGCCTCGATCGCTCCTCCACGATCTCTTTCAAAAGCTCTTTTTCTGCACTGTAATGTTCTGTCAATCATAATTTGCGCTTCTGAACGCACGAAAGAACTGTTTCCTGTCTCTGGTGGAAAAAGGGAGGCGGGGTGGGGGAAGGGGGGAAGTATTTAAAGTCAAACTGAGATTTTTCTTTTAAAGCCTACTACGGGAAAGCAAAAGGCGTTTCCAAAAAGCTGCACAGGCAGCTCTAGGAGCGGTCGCGGCCGGGAGGTGTTAAAAGCCGCGTTTGCGCGGGGTCACATTCCCGGCTCCGCTCTGCGATCCCTGGCCGAGCACATCGCACAGGTCTGATGTCACGGGCACTCCGTCCATCCATCCATCCATCCATCCATCCATCCATCCATCCATCCATCCATCCATCCATCCATCCCTCCATCCATCCATCCATCCATCCACGCACCCATCCCCGGCCGCGCCGGTCGATCCTTGCCGGGGAGGGCAGCTCGGAACGCCCCGAGCCGAAGCGCTGGGAATTCTCCTGTGCCGCCCGGCCCCCGAGCTCTGGAGCAGGTTCCCGGGGAACAGAAGCCGTCTGGCGGCGCTGGGACGCCAGGTCCCCGCGTGGAAGTGCCGGTGTGTGCGCAGCAGCTCCCCCCAGCACTCGGCTAATCTCTATTACATATCTACAGACAAAACAGCTACTTGGCATCGTGCGGCGGATGTCTGCAACTTCTGCCAGGACGCTGAACAGGGGCCAGGAGCTTGGGTGGAGACAGGAGCCAGGAGGTCATCTGGGGTTGCTGCTCTTTGTTAGAGCTAAATAACGTCGTGAATGTATTAAGCTCCTTTCCACGCACGGATTTCTTTTTTTTTTTTTCAATGCCTTCAATAGTCCTTTTTTTTTTTCTTTTCCCCCCACTGGGCTGGATTCATGTACAAATATGCAAGGCAGAGCAGTCTGCTCATTTGCACTTAGCATGAAACCCTGAGTTTTTTTCAGAAAAAATGAACCAACATACTCCCTGCAAAGGTTTGCTCTGTGAGAAAAACAACTCGGGTGCTTTGTCATTTCCTCACTTTCAGACACTGATCAGACAGTCACCTTCACAAAACTATCAGGTGATCTCATCATTGTTCCCTAAGAGAAGAAGTGTTTTTTTTTTAAAAATAAAGCTGAAAGTGAGCTGAGGCAAATTGTGGCACCTGGAATCTCAAAGCTGTGGCTGCATCCTAAAGCCCTGCTGAGCACAGGAACGTTGCTGGAACCTGTGGGGACTGAAAAACGGCACGAGTAAGATCTGCATTTTATACAACGGATACTATTACATGAGTTCTGTGGCTGCATGGAGGTATCTGCTTGTTCTGACCTGTTAGATGCCTGAGTTTATATGTGTGTGTGTATATATATATACATACACACATATCTACACATATATATACACACACATATATATTTGTGTGTATATATATATATATAAAATTGAGTTGTTCGTGTGAATCTCCTTCTCAAAACAGCCTGCAGATGAAAGGAGGTTAATAGCTCAGCAATCCAAATTATGGTTTCTTTCCGTGTCAAATTACAGGAAAATAGTTACTTACATGGAAAGAGTAAACCATTCACTGTCAAGAAAATCATGTTTTCTTTTGGACACCTGAGAAGCGCCTGGGTGGGTGAACACATGGAGTTCAGGGTTTCATGGCATTGCTGAGACTGATGCTCCCATGGCTTCTTCCTTTTGTCGTTCAGGTATTCTTTTACGCAAACTTGTTCTGTCTGTTGAATTTCACCTGTCCCCTGCTCCCCTGCCTGAGGTTCACAGTCATGGGAGATGTGTTTTCAAGGCTGACATAACCAGGCTTTCTGGTGGTGGGCAACAGCCCTATTCTTCTCCAGGCTGGGCAACATAAATGTGAACATCCCCGTTCGGTTTTTCCTTCAGCCCTTGTTATTTTAACCAGTCCTTTCCCTGACAGATAGCATAGAGTAAGACAGACAAGGCCTCTCTCTCAGGAAAAGCTTTGTGCTCCTTCCTAGTTATATAAAAGGCATCACAAGCGTTACGTGTCACCCACCTGCTGCTCCAGTTCACCCCTGGAACAGGATTGCTTTGTGTCAGGCCAACAAGTGTTTGAGTCTGAGATGCAAATACACCTGTATCTCCATATGTTCATATAATAATATGAAACATCTTATTATTTCTTAAATAATAAATATGTGTTTTTCTAGTTTTTTCCCCCCTGGAGCCTTGCTGGATGAAAGGTGTCGTTACATAAAATATTTTATTCATGGCTATGTTTATCCAGACTGCGACACCCTTTTCCAGAGACATTATCTAATTCTAGCATCTGAGAGAACCTTTGAATAAGATTTTGTGGTGACCACAAATAACAATGGGAGGAAGATTGTGGAAAGGTAAAAAGGCTGATCTTGATTTGCAGCAGGCGAGCTAAAAATTCCCTGCAGTCCCTCAGTCCTACATCCCAGTCTCTTTGTGCTGCTTTGCTCTTTAATAATGGCTTCTTTTTTTTATTTTTTTTTTTTTTTAGGACAAGACAAATTGTCTAGCCACAAGAATTTAAACAATGCTTTTAATCTGAGTGAAGAAATGTACTTCACTGCTTGGCTGCCTTTAAAGTCTACTATTGCAATGTCTCAGCAAAAGGTGTATTCGTAGAAGGGAGAGCTGTAGCTTAATGTAGCTGCTCCATAAAGTTATTTACCCTTGCTGTGCTTGATTTATAATTCTCACTAACTTCCTTGCCTTTTTTTTTTCAGCTAAGAAACCTTGAGATGCTGTCTGCAGAGGTGGAAGCAGGGGTGGATTCACCACGCCTCACCCCTGGTGCTGCCCCTGCCCCTCAGCCAGACAAGTTGGTCGATGATTAATTTTAATTCATCTTTGAACAACCTGAGTTTTGAAAAAAGGGAAATTCCACTGCACTTTTCCACTCTGAAATGCACTGAACAGCACAAATTTTTCTTGAGTGGATATAAAAGATTTGCACCCTAAGGGCTGGTGACCTCTTGATGCTCTTTTCGCACAGATCAAGTGCCTGACCTGGGCCTCTCCCACTTTGGTCTCTGGCTCTGTCCTTCCTCCCTTAGCCCAAGACACTCTGCTTTACAGGGCCCCCACATCACTGATGGGATCTTGTGTGCACACCTCTGTAGGGCCACACGAGTGGGTTGTGGAGGAGATTCCATAAAACCATGGGAAAGGACAGGGATTCAGGTCATGTCTCATTTCCCATCAGGGGAGGCAGTGCCAGATGCTGCTCTGGGACCCAACCCAGACCCGTGCCCTGACAGACTGGTGGGAGCAAAGGGGATCAGAAAGTGTTTCCCACTAATTCCTGGAGTCCCCAGTTTCCTCGACACACCAAAATGTGCATCTTGTGGTTCACAGCCCTATGAAGAACTTGATACACAGCTTGTAAGGTCAGAAATTTGGCTGTTCCTGGGTGCACACATTTTCTCACCCCACATTTGGGAGGGTCTGTGCACTCTCTTAGTGAAAACAGCTCTGCACACAGATATAAATCCATGTATTGGAAAGCAGGGAGACAGATGGCCTCTATTACCCCGTGTAACCAAACACAGGATGCAGATGATCTGAAACAATTAGAATGGGAGTTTTCCTATCTGAGAGTTTTAAAGAGATTTCATTCATCATATGCTTAGTGGCATGGCTCCAGCTCCAAGGACGTATCTGAGGCAGAGATTTTAAAATATTCCTAATAAACCTTTTCTGCTCACTATAACATTATGATTTTAATGTGTTAGTGTGCTTGAGCCCTTAAAGCCAGAAGCAACTGATATGCACCACCTGAATTCCTGTGAGTTTCCCTATTTCAGGGGAGTCGTGAGGGTGTTTTCCCACTTCATTCATGCCAAAACCCACCTTAATTTTTAGGAACAGTGTAGCAAAACACTTGTCTGGGACACTCCTTTCCAGTGACCAACTCACCTTGGCCCAACGGCGATGGAGCGGGGAAGGCTCCTATTTTCAGGCCCAATTGTTTGGGAAGAATTGGCCTGTCCCAAGGAAGCTGGGGAGAATATTTGTGTGGCAGGAGCGTGTGTGCTGGCTTTACCCCACCCGCTGAGGCTGCTCAGCACTCTGGAATGCTCCTTGCCTGCACTGGGGGGATTACTGGGCAGGGGGAAGGAAGGTTTTTATCCCATAAACACCGCTGATCACGTGGAGCCACCACTTCTCAGCATCACCTTCCAAGACAATGGGATGAGCTGGGAAGAGATAATCTGAAAGAGGGACCTAGAGGTCAGAATCCTTAAATCCATATTTAGTTCCCGAGCTGATTTTTCTTTTTTTTAGGAAGTGTTGCTTCTGAGTAACTCCTCCCGTTCAGTAGAAGTCACCATAACAAGAAAACCAGCGTATGTGCACACATTGGATTATAAATCAGTCCATCACACAGCGAAGCTTGGCTGGTCCTGGGTGCAAACTAGGCAGATGTTTCACGTGCAGCTCCCTGGAGCAGATTTCAGCGGGGCAGGAAGAGCGCCACGAAACTGCAAAGAAAGATTGAGCTAGGCGAGATGTAATTACCAAACCTGGACTATGTCCAGGACATCGGGGCAAACCCTCCTGCCTCTGCAAATTTGATTTTAACAACTTTAATTTTAAACACCTGATAGTCGTATTTCTTGCCAAGCGAACAGACTGCTGAAAGTAAGAGAGGCAGCATTTCCTAAATAGAAAAAAACCTTAGAAAATTTAGAAAGGAAAGAAAAAAACCAACAGAGTAGAGTTTCCTCCTGTAAGATTTGTGACACCTCAGTGGGAAACCATGAAATATCCGCTGCAAAAACACATTTTCTGGGTGGCAGGTCAGCTTAACTTATAGCACCCCACAGCTCAGGCCAATATTTTGTGTGTGGAAGTGATGAATTGTAGAAAGTGGAACCACACAGGGGCATCAGCAGAGGGAGTCCAGGTCAGAGCAGTACAGAAACAAAACAAGAGGAACCTGCCTAAAATATGAAGAAAACTCAGCTTCTTTCGCTATCGAAACATATTTGTGCACCAGCATTTATTGATGACATTGCAAATAACCACCTCTGACCACCAAATGGTTTGACACACCAGGTTGCTTATGTGGAATTCAACTGTGTCCACAGCCCTGCAACAAAACAAGCAAAGCAAAATGAGCACCTGAAAGAAAACCTCTTGTGTAACACAGACCCTCAGGATATCGGGAGGAGCACTGCTGACCTTGGCTACCCCTGAGATTTGGCACGTGAGCAGAGCAAATCAGTTCTCACAGCGGTTTGCAAGCTTTGGAATAGGCAGCTCCTGACCCTGCTTTAGCACAGGGGGATGGAGTAGGTGATTTTAGAGGTTCCCTTCCAGCCAGAAATTTCTGTCATATTAAGGTCCCCTCCCAAAGCCTATAAACCAGGTTCCAAAAGATAATGGTAAAATAATAAAGCGTCTACTACTGCAAGCTGGTAGGTGCTGCGGGAAGCCAATGCTACCCTGCGGAAGTGTGCCCCAGAATAGTTTGTAGAGGAGTGGCTTTAAGTAGAAGAAGCTGTACTTGCATCACCCTGAAGTAACTAGAAGCACATGGAGAATCTGTTTTCCTGGCTTTTTCACCCAAGTGAAACAACCTTCTCCAGTTGCTGCTGAAAGGAATTTAATGAAATAATCTACACATGAGATTATTTCCATGTTTGCACAAAACATAAAACCAGTGTTCGGGACTTGCTCTGCCCCATTTTCAGGCTCTGGTTGTGTTGCATATGGGACACGTTTATCTCAGACGGAAAAAATCCGCAGCACTGATTTCCCTGGTGTCTGTGCTGGTCACACCGGGGTGTTGGATACCCCTGTAAGAGCAGAGCCTGAGCTGTGGCTGCTGAGCACATGGCCCTGAGCCACACATGAGCTCCCATTCCCCAGAAGGGAAGAGGAGGGCTCGGGCAGGTGTAGCTGTACCTGCCTGTCAGCATGCCGAGGATGCTGCGTGCTGTGGGCTCCAGCTGCAGCCTCCTGCTGTGTAATCCTCACACCAGACCTTCCACCAGCGCTGCCACTCTGTCCTGAATACCCTGAGTCTACACATCCACCGTGAGAAAGTGCCACTTTGGGGTTTGAGGGGTGGCCACAAAGCCCTGCAGCCAGCCAGAGCTTTGTTGTGGGGCTGGGCTTGGCATGTCCAAAGCAGTTTATGCCCAGGGAATGCAGCAGACCCAAGCTCTGGTGTATCGCATTTTCAATCAGCTCTGCTGCCTCATTTCAAAACTGGGAGCGTTCGCACTCACTATCAAAAAAAGCACTGTTATTATTATCACAGCTTTGCTATATACTGCTGTGTTCCCAGGTGCACACTGCTAAACAAGAAAGTGCAATTCACAAGTTCAAGAAAATAGCGAAATGTTCCACGTCTCACCGTTTCTCCAGCAGCCTGGTAACAAAACACAGATATACTTTATCCACCCTGCTGGTGATGAAACTCAGACACTCGTCAGAGGTTTATTGTTATTTTTAGCCGGGACACAGAGAAAACTATAGCAGAAACCATTTTCCTTTCCCTTTTAAAACCCTCGTATGTAGAAAGGAGGCAATGGCTTTACACAGCTGTTTGTCCATTACACAGCTGCTTGTCCACTTTTTCTGAGCAGAGTAACGAAAAGGGCCAGAGCAAAACTTCAGCTTCAGTTCTCCTCCGGTGTAAATCAGGACAGTTCCACCACAGAGCAGTTGAGCTGTCCTAGAGTGCACACCAGGATAGGGTTAGGCCCTCTGTTATGAGTGTGAGATACTAATTGCAAACTCTGAAATGAAAGCAGTATTTCCCTCTTCTTTTGTGTTAGTCTATATCCTCACCTCTGATATTCTGTCTCTGCTGGAACTATTAATGAATCGGGTTTTTTGAATGCAAAAATGACTTTAATGAATGGGCAAGCAGAAAGACATCACCTTCTCTAACCAGCAGGAAACACTTTTCTACACTAGCCCTGAGCTCTCAGTCACCACCACAGCTGAGATTGTCAATAAATGTGGACAGGCCCAGAGTCCAGCACTTTTCAGTCTCAGGACACTGAAATTCCACTCAAAGCCCATCACCTGCATTGGTATCCAAACCCTGTGTTATTGGTAACTTAAACAATTGTTTTACTAATTCCTATGGCACTCCAGTGTCCTGATTTCAAAACATTTAAGGACATAATTCCTTTAAAATATAGGCTTAAGCACTGAGGTATTCTGGAAGTAATATGAAAAAAAAATACCTTTCTTGTTTTTTTTGGACAGCAATGCATTGAGTCATTATTTCTCCCAATAAAGAGAAGCATTCCTTTATCACTTAAAGACTTCATGATAACCTTGAGCATGGCTGGCTTTAGGGCTTTTATGCCCAGCTCATGTCACCCCAGTCAGAAAGTAATTCTGCAATTAACCTTGCTACAACCCCAAAAGGTGCATAGCTTTAAAATAGCAAACACATGGAGAAAGAGTGGTGCAATTTTTCTTAATTAGAGAAAATGACCACACTTCAAAAAAAAAAGGCAAAATAGATTAAACTGTTCTAATCACAAGCAGTGTTTAAAAATTAACCCAAATCTACAAAAAGCCCAGTCCAACACCTCCATGCTACATCCCAATAGTCCGAAAAGCTTGGAACAGACTGGTCTAGATCACAAAGTCTGTTCAGAAACAGACTGGAATCACTGTCTTGTGCCGTTTGGGGGAAACTCAACTAACTCCTTTATTTACATCTAGATGAAGAAGAAAAGAAACACAGTAAACCCTCGTGACGTTGCCAATTATGTAGGGCTTCCATCACTTCTCATGCACACACCTGACACACGCAAGCATGTTAATTTTTACTGCTCGAGAGAAGCCTTAGTTCATTTAGATTTAAGACAAAAAGCAGCAGTCCATCACCTCCCATCACTAAAACCCTGACATTTACAGAGCTCTTTCCAAACCAGTTCATTAAACACTGCATGCATCTTAGGGGCATATGCAGCAGTATAATTTAGAGTGTATATTTTATAGGTTTCTTTTTCTGGTTTACCCGCTGATTATTATGTGCTGTAAAATTTCAATTATCGCAACCAGTCAGGGGAATAAAAAAGGGAAATAAAAAGTAGGCGATGGAAAAGTGTATGTTAACAAATGTCATAGAAAAGAAGCCAATGCAACACTCAGATTTCAGTGTTATTAATGCTCTTTTCTCTTCTCACAGGCAGATCAGCAGGATGAATAAAAAGCACAAAACGACAACTAAATAATCTCCCTCATTCTTACACGCAGCAGACATTTCAAAACACTGTGGACAAATCCATGGGTGAAATTTATCTTTCACTGTGCAAACTCCTAGACCTGGGAGGAACAGCACAGCCCAAATCACGGGTTGAATCTGGCCCAGACAGTTACAAGAATGACTTGGAGGAGACAAGAATATGCCTGCAAATTTTCCACATGGCGTGTAAGTTAAACAACCCAATTCTCATGCATGGGGCAGACGTACAGGGCTGAAATGGCTGCTGATATAAAGGGAAATGTTCCCAAATAATTTCACCTTCGTCCATTTATATAATTTACGTTGACATCCAACGCCCTGAAGAGCTGCAAACACAAAATGCTGTACCTGAAAAAAAAAATCACAGAAAGGGCTGGGAATTTTTTTTTTCGGTGTGACAAACCTGTAAAGCTGGGATGATGAAACTTGGTAAGTTGTCCACATTATTACACATATACAGTTGTTTTAACTGTGTACCACTTTCTCATGTACGGTGATTTTTAATGCACGTTAACCTGGCAGTTTCAGTCAATTTCTGTAGTGTCCAAACTTGTCAAGGCAAATAGTTTCTCACCAAAGGGATTCCAGTTGATTAGGCCTGGCCCCATCCCAGTGTGTGCATTTTCTGTTGTCACTGCTGCTGTCAGGATCACACCTCTGTGGGACGCCCCTAAGTGTCCTCAGCCTGCACACCCAGTTTTTGAAGGCTGAGGAAATGCGGCAGAGGTTTCCGATCTCTTCTTGCTTTCAAGAAGTTGACTTCTTTGCAGCAGCTTGCATATTCATCCTGACTTGCTTCTTTGCTGAGCAGTAACCTGGAAAACACACACACGGTATTAGGGTACAACACTGAAAACCGCTGCTTCTCAAGGAATCTCTAAAATCTCATTTTCGTGTCAAAGAAACAATTTCAACTTCTCTGCAGCTTCTGAACGAACAAAACGAATACCTTTAGCATGTCCCACATAAAATTATGTAACACCAAGCAAAACAAAGGAAATGTGCTGGCTTTTATCCAGTTGAGATCAAAAGCCTTTGGACCCTCTTATGAAAGATGAGCAATGCAACATTTCACTCCAGTGTTGAGATCCACTGCTGCAGTGTTTTCCTGGCAGAAATAGGGCTGGGGTTTTCTCCCTCCTTAAAAGTAACGAAAAATACGCTGTAAAACATCAGAAGAACTATGTATATGTGGCACTTTATTTCTGCTTATTAGGTCAAACTTCAGGTTCAAGGGCTGCATAGAAGCTTGCTATCACTGAGTTATAATTAATTCTTTGCTCACAGAGTATGAACTGTGGCTCATGGGGAGAACATCCTTTACATTTTCATCTGTATGTGCAGCTGAATCTTTGTTTCAGGTGCAAGCTTAAGCCATTCTTAAGTACAGAAATGTGATTATAACACAGGAGGTCCCCTGTGAATTCCTCCTCTGCTTCCCAATCTTGCACAAAAAAAAAAACCAACATACTTTTTTCAGGTCATAGGGCAGAACTACCTGAAATGGAAGCTAGGTAAGTATTTATCTTTGGAGTTCATGGGGTTTACCTGGTGTAAATTGTTTATATTCATAGCAATGAATTTGTTTCAATTTCAGCTCAGGATGATATTTAAACCTGAGCTTTCTACACAGTCAGATTGGCAACAGCTATCAGGTCCTCTCAGCATGAAGCCTTGCATTAATTTCAAAGCAGAACATTACTGGCAGCATGACTGGAATTCTGTAGGCTCTAACTGCCAAGTTTGTGCAGAGAGATTCCTGCAGCCAACTTCCTTAAGGATGTGTCTGCACGGCACAGTGGTACCTGAGCTAGCCCTAAGCCAAATATTTGGAGCAGGATGTGATCCCAAGGAGAATGCACTCTTAACTCTGTTAACTTGGTAGAAAAGCAAATCCTGCTATTACCATAACCCTCTGTAGTCTCTTGGTGGAGCAGCAAGGGAAAAAAAGTCTAAATTACCAAATGTGATCCTTACTATTTATTCCATTTAAAAGGCTTCTCTATAGCTAACCTTAATTTTGTTTTGGGGAAGGAAATGCGTTAGGAATTATGCTCAGCAGATGAAATTCAGGAAAGATGGAAATAGCTGGTATTCCCATTTCTGCCTGTGAAGAATTTTAGCAAGAGGCCAACTGCTCAGGTTCCTGCAGGATGGAGCCTGATCTCAAAGCTGAGCAGCCAGGAGGAGGCAGGTTCCTCAGAGCCATGTTCAGATGGTGCTGCCTCCATCTGAGATGCCACACAGAGTCCATGGGAATTGGCTGGTTTGCCTAAGGAACCCCAAAGAGCCAATTGCACTGGCACAAATAAGTGAGGGTGCTGGAGCCTGTCAGAAGGAAAGCCTGGCTAGAGAGACCTGGGAGGGAAAGATTTCTGCTGTTCAAACAAACCTGCCCAAACAGCTGCTTTCCTTTCCTTCCCATTTTCCCCCCAGCCATCCTGCATGCACTCTCTGCTTCACAGGTAAGACAGCATATCGGAAACACAGGATTTTTACCAATTTTTTCTTCGACTCTTAGCAGAGGAGGCAAGGATTTATGAACGTCTACCAGGAGAGCCAAGGTCCAAGTGTAACAGACAGGGGCAAGCCACAAACTTTGGAAGAGAAGAGCGGGCATAGAGCACCAATCTTCCCAGTGTCAGGGAAAAAAAAGAAAAAAGAAGAAAAAATCTTATTAACCTGCATTGGACCTGCTTTTTGGATTTCAGACTCTTCCAGAAAACAGAGCAGAACCATCCTGGGTCCACATAAGAAAAAGAGAGAGAATGGAGGTGGAATATGTCTATATAAAAGGGTTGGGAGAAGGAAAAGCCTACTTTTGTACTGGTCGTCTCTCTGCACAACTGAGGAGTCAAAAGCAGCAGTAAAAACACTGCTTCTTCCATTCTGGAGGCTCCACAAAACCCCACGGCTGGGTTCTAATATATCGATATTTATTTATTGCTGCCTTTGGAAGCCTAAATTAAATGCACATTGTTGGACCTCAATGTAATGCATTACAGTGTTCTTGTTGACCAAAGATACAGAACACAGATAACCAGGATCAAATCCAGTGTCAGATCCTAATCCCAAAGTAACCTTCCCTTATGGGATGGCAGAAGAGGAGCAAAGGCATGGGAGTGTGGGGTCAGACCCTGCCTGTAGGCGTGACTTTCCCTGGCTCAGTTTTGCCTGAATTACTCCAGTTGTGCCCAGAGGGACAAGGCGACACCAGAGGGAAACATCTCATGCCCCCTTCAGCTGGCAGTGAGAAGGATCTGTGTGTGTGAGAGAAGGATTAAGAGGCCTGATCTCCAGTCCTCACCAAAAAAGAAGACTGCAAATGATTTTCCTGGCCCATCTTGCACACCTACAGTCCTTGGGGACAAGAGGACTGGTTGCTAGACTAAAGTGCTTTCTCTTATGAAAACACATGTGGGAAAGTGTTAAACTGTGCAGTGTGGTATTTTGGTTTCTACATCCCCTGATGAAATGTTTCTTGCCTGGGGAAAACAAAACGGAAGAAAAATATCCCCTGGAAATATCTGCATAATTTACTCCCACACACCTAGTGAGAGATTTACAATCGAACAGCAGCTCCCCTGAAACCATCACCGTATTGTGCTCTGAATTACACTTTTGTACTCCTACCTGCAAATTATACTGTTAATTAGTTAATGGCTGCAAAGTGCTTTGGAGAAGAAAAGAGCACTCATTAAATACCATTGTTCTGCTCTCCAGTGTGCAATGTTCCACCCTTCATTAATCTCCAACCTCTTCCCCAACCTCTCGCTAGCAATTAAGTTTCATACTCTCAAGTAGCAAATTAGTCTGAGATCAACATCACTATTCAGAACGTGTTTCCTGAAACTTTAGCTTCAATTATATTCTAGAAAATTTCAAGCTGGTGCATTACATGAAATTCCCCAAACAAAATCCTTGGTCCGTGTCTTGAAAACCTCCCTTTGGATAAACCAAAACCTTCTTTCCTTTCCTTGTCCTTTCCTATGGATAAGGGAAATCTAATATATGGGACGAGATTTTTCAAAGAAGTTCAAACCCCACTGAGAAGAGCAAACAAGGGGCCAGATGCTCAGAAGAGCTCAGCATGCAGAATACTGAGAACTAAAGCCTTTTTCTGCGTGCCGAAACCCACTCCTGGCAGCACGTCCTGGTGAGAGGCGTTTGAAAACTTAGCCCCTTCTGCCACCCAGCCAAATTTAAGATCGATTTGCCCTTAAAATTCCTGGATGCCTTCACTGAGTATAATATCCAAGCTGAAGATAGCAGGAGACCTGGCTGCTTTCTCTAGTTTCTGCTTTAGATGGCTGAACTGTGTTCCTTGCTGTACTCGGGAAAAGATACCCACAGCCAAACCTGCAAGCAAGCAAAAAACCAAAAAGGAAGTGAAAAACGTCCTTTGAGGTCGTGCAGCAAAAGACAGACAGCACAGAAGTGGTACCTGCAGAAAACAACCATGACTATCACCTTAAACAAGGGAAAGGGCCTGAAAAAAAAATACCAAGACAACAAAGTCTGATGGCAACCAGTAAAGTACAGAAGACATGTTTAATTTACAGCTGAGGTGGTATCTCTGTCCTAACTGCTTTTACCACAATTTGTTCTGCACTGCCAGCCAAGCTAGAATCTAAAGATGATCTGGGCAGTCACCTGATTCTTGCTTGGTATTTTCATCCCCTTCTCTTTAAGCAATTCTTGCCTGAGAAATGGTCACAGTCAACAAAAACGCTGCTTTTCCTACAATGACAAATCCCATGCAAGCAACCAGTAAGGTGGATTTCCCATTTCCCAGAGGCTGCCATGGGGACAGAAGAAATGAGGTTTTCACCTCCTCCTCTGGCAGGTAAGGTGGGGACATGGCAAGACAGAGAAAACCCAGGCATTTTGCAGGTTTCAAAGATCAGAAGGGCACAAATATACCAAACGCATTCACATATTAATTCCTGCACCAGGTCTTCAATTCCTGGAAGAGCTTAAAAATAGATCTTAAAGGTCATTCAATACTTTCTCTTTCTCTGGATCCACAAAATTCAGCCCCCAGTCACAAGCAGTGGATAGCCTAAAAAAAAATCTCAGAGAAACCTTAGCAAACAGCCAAATTCTGGATTTGTTGTGCTAATGAATTCTAAAGGGCATAAAGAGTCTGGGAACAGAGCTGAGAGGTATCAGCTGGTGATTTGTCTACAGACCATGCAGTCAGGCAGGGTTCCTGCAGAACCTGAAGCTTCAGCTTTGGCCTCCAAGACCTCAAAGGGCCCTCCAGCCACAGCAAACACAAATCCAGGTGTGACTGGAATAATCACCACCCCACGTTATCTCTGCAGGGTTGTATCTGAGCTCTGTGCTCCCCTCACAACCACGCACCAAGTGCCTGCTCTGAGAATGTCTCTTGGTGGTTTTGGTACCAAGAGTTTGTCAGGGACAGGGCAGGGTTGGCACTTAGGCGGTTCTGCACAGAAAGCTGCCACAGAAAACTCAGATACTGAGGGATGGGGCTCCCTCCTGGCAGGTGGGAGACAAATGTCAGTTCTGCAGCTGATGGCACTGATAACACACCTAAGCAAGAGGCCCAAAGAGGGGGACTGGCTCCCGCATCATTTATAAATCTTATTCCCTGCCCTCAGTGGCTCTGAACCAGCGTCCTGCAAACATGTGGCCCAGAGCCATAGGAAATTCACTCAGAGAGTGCCAGGTCTGGGTCACCCTTCTGGTACATGGATTGATTTCCAAATCTTGTGGTTCTCTGGAGGCGGATGGAGCTCCAGGATGGAGAAGAGAGTGTGAAACACCATCTGGGGCTGACCATGAGGTGTGATGGGACTGCAGCAGCTCCTGGGCCCCAGCCAGGTCCCACTGGTGGTTCTGCATCCTTCTGCATGCTTCCACCCGCTCATCCAGCGGGAGCCTTCGGCGCTGCGCTGCCCACGGGAGCAAAGCTGGCAGGAGCCCACCACATGCTCCTCGCCCGCTGCAGGGCCTAGGAAAGGTGGAAAAGCACTTTTCCGAAGGAAAAGCCTCAGAGAGCACAAGGACAAGGATAATCCTCTAGGTGGCATCCAGAAACTCCAAACTTCGCGCGAAACTCTTGCCGGGGCTGCGGTCAGCCTCGTCCTTCGCCATCGGGATACTCGGCGGGGCCGGCTGTCATTACAGCGACAACAATCACACCTCCGACGCTTCTTCACCCCGTGCCAAGCCCTCGGCAGCTTAAACTGAGCCCGTTCCGAGGCAATCAGCTCTCAGGAAATGGCAAGAGGTCTAAGGAAAGGCGCTTTACAGGAATCTCCGCGTTAGAAATTTTCCTCATTCGTAGGAGGAACTGACTGAAACCAGTGAATCAGGGCTGGGAAGAAAGGAGGTATTTATCAAACAATTATGGCCTTTCCTATTAGCGCACTTTAATAACACACAGGAACGAATCAGGGAAGACCCTGCGTTGCTCTGTTAATGATGATGTCTATTCCAGCACAGCTTGTGAATCCAGTGCCTTGTCTTTAAGACCATCTAATTCCAGGTGTTTCAAAGGAAGATAAAATGCCTGCAGAGAGGATAATTACAGAACAGCCTTTCCCTATGGAAAGTTTCCTCCTAATGTGCTTAGTTATGTCATCAATCACAAGGGTTCTAACTCCTCTAAGTCTACATCATGTGTATATAATGCCTGTTGTCATTGCCATTATTTACGGACGCATCCAGGGTGAAGCCGTGGCCCTACAGAGTCAGTGCAAGTTCACTGCAGCAGAACCAGGATGGGGCTCCTCACTTTTTTCAGGATCCTTTCCAGGTCTGGGCTCCAAAGCTGCACTGTCACAATTCCCACAGCTTCGTCCGGGCTGTGTGGGTGTATTAAAACATCTGTAAAACAAGGCCAAAATGTTTCTGAAATGCAAAGGCTTTACTGGTGGGGTACACACACACACACACACACAGAGGTAACATCCCCACATTTCCTCAGTCATGGACCTCACCTATAAATGTCCATTATGTTCATTGAATCCTTTGTTCATACCTTGGGGTTCCATCTGTCCTAACAGTCTTTCAGGACAGGAAAGATGATGCTTAGCAGCTTAACAGCATTCCCTCAGCTGCAGATGGAAAGAAAGGTACTGAGAGTATTTTTGTGGATTTCAGTGGCACCTTGGCCGAGATTACGGAAGGTCTGGACAGGCTGAGGTGCTCCAGGGGCACCAGAGCCCCTCTGGGTGTGGGGTGTCTAAGCCAGGCTTGAATGCCTGGAGATGCTGGGGATGAGCCTTGTGGTGTGTGCACGGGGAGAGTTCACACCCTGCATCAGTGGAGGAATGAAGAAGGTGCTGCTGTGATGGACTGATCATTGGCAGTCACGGCCAGATTTGGCCACAAACAGAACCCCAGGATGGGTCAGGTAGGAAGGGACCACAGTGGGTCATCTGGGCCAACCTCCCTGCTCAAGCAGGGTCATGCTAGAGCACTCAGACGTTTATACGTCATCATAACCAACATTATATTTTCCTGAGTTTTAGTAATCTAAAACATTTCTTCAGAAGTAAGGTGTTTTCATGTTTTAATTTCCATGTTGCTCCCAGCAGACTTGTGAGGGAGGCTGAATAATACCTTTGTGGGAAGGTAGGACTGTATTATTTACTCCATTTTTCAGGTTATAAGACACAGGCAGAAGTGGGCAGGGTTTTTTTAGCATTGGGGAGGGCTCTGCCTTTGGAGTTTTCATTTCTGAATTTGAAAGGCCTGCTTGTTTTTACTCTTCTCTGTTTCTGTACTAGTGTTCAAGAGCACAAAGAGAGGGAAGAACTGGAAAAAGGCGACTGTTTCTTAGTTTACAAACCAGGAAGTAAACTATCATTAATGATCAGAAAGATGAAGATTTCAACTGAGAAAGGGATAAAAATATTAATTCTATGAGGCATGACTGTTGTTAAATTCAGGCAGCAGAGCCCTTTCTTCCCATCTTCCTCCACCTCCAAGGATAAGACTTACACCATACTTTCATTTTCCATCCCTTGGTATCACCCCTGCAGAGGCAGAGGCCAAAACTTTGCTTTACATCTCCCCCTCCCAAACCCCAAACTCTTGTGGGGAATACTGAACATGGAATGGGGAGACCCTTTTTGCTCCATCTGTGCTACAGGTGCTCCTGTGCTAGTCCAGCATTTCAGTGTGGTGGCTGCAAAAGGGGAGCTTTCTTTTTTAAGGTCTAATGGCCAGTTTCAGGCGTTAAGAAAACCTGCCTCTATCTTCATCGTTACATCTTGCAAAATGTTTTGAGGTTGTTCCTTTGTCAAATCACAAACTATGAAACCATGTGTTTTGCTGGCAACATTTGTTTTTCTTGTAGACTAAGTAATTTCCTATGGAAGGAGCAATGTTAGGGCTCAGGTTTGTTTCACAGAAAATTGAGCCATTTTCAAACAGAATTCTGGGTTTTCTTACTGAATTTTTTTCTTTTAGGAAGCTCAAATCAACAATACAGTTCCTGGCATAGCTGTGTGTAATCATGTGCCTTATCTGAGGCACGTGGAGGTATTTGTGCCAAATGCTGTGAATCATCTTCTTAGCCACTTCCAGTCATGATCTGAGGTTTCACAAGATTTATAAAGGCAATGCATGTTTAGACACCACCTCAACCTCAAGGTTCTGCTCTTGGTTTGCAATGTGCTTTTTACAGTTGACTGCTCCCTGCAGGATTATTCCCTGAGCTAGGCCTGCCATCCATTCTGAATTTCTGGAATCACTTGTGCTTTGGTATCTCTGGCTCTCGATTTGATGCACAGCTACTGCCTTATAACTCATGACAGCAGGTGAGGACAAGGGGATGAAGTTGGGGCTTGCAGCAGAAAGAAAGCTGTAAGGATGTGTCTCTCTTCCAGTCACGTACCAGTTGCTTCCTTCACACCCTTTGATCCATCAGGATCGTCCCTTTGAGATGCGATGCTGCCTTTATAGTTCTAGATGGGAAAAGGAGACTAAGAAAGGCAGAAGCACCAACACAGTAGGTCTTTATAAACGCCCTTTTTTCCCCTTAGTTGTGGCTGTGTAGAGTTTTGCAGCTTCCTATTCGTTAGACCAGTAAGACTCAAATTATAATTTAAAAGTACAGTGCTTTTATTCCTGGACATGGTGTGACAGCTTAGACCAAAGCCCAAAGAAAAATGAAGGACGATGGCAGGTTTGGTGGGAAAGGATTGTTAACTTAAGGCAAGTGTGATAAATGTGAAGAGAGACAGCTACGTTATTCTATCAGTTCTGGTCTCTGTGCAAAGCTAAGGGCTTGTATATTCTGTGACTCGTAGCCTTTATGAAGTGCCAGTGAACCAAAAGACAAATTGCTGGATGACGCCAGTGCTTTCTAATAGTGTGTGCCTTGAAAAATGGTACTGAGTGAGTTCCTACTTTCAATTAGCTCTGTAAGTGAAAAGATAAATGGAGACAGAGGAATCACCACTCCATTATCTATTCACCTGTTCACTGGAGATTAATTTTCAAATAGGCTTAGGAGTATTGACTATAACATAAAATCCAGATGTAAACACAGGAAAAATTAGGGGCTAGGCCATCTTTCACACTCTATTTATCCTCCTGCACTGCATTTAAAACTCAGTCACAGAAACTAGACCCTCTAAGATTTTGAGGAAATAGAACTTTTTCCTCCCCCAACCACCCCAGAATCAGATTCCCCATTAGTTTTCATATCTGCAATGTCCTTCACCTACTGAAACAAAGCTACTCTTCCCTTCTGAAGAGTGTGTGATTTAGTCAGCCTATAGAAAGTACAGATAAGTATATTTCTGAGCAAGTATACCCCATTTCGGGGACGGAGCAGTTACCTGGCCTTTTGCCTGTTGACATAGCCCTGAACAAATATTGAAAAAGAAAGCACATGTATAAAACAAAAAGGAAGGTTGTTGCTACAAATATCAAAAATACTTGTGTAGAGGTAACACAGATGCTAGTGCAGGGAAAGCTGACACTGTATGGAGGAGAGAAAAAACACATGGTCATATGGAGGGCTGGCAAATATAAAAGCACAGCCAGGAGCCTCTGTTTTGGGAGGGAGGTGGGAAAAGCCCATATTGAACCTGCTCTGCACATGCTGGCAGGACAGCTGAGATCCAGGCAAACAAAGGCAAAGTTCTCTTCTGGCCATGGGCACGGGGCTTTCCTGGGACTGTGAGTGTTTGAAGGGGATGTTTGGAGCTGCTCAGTGCCCCCTTTGAAACAAACTTTGGCCCTCAGTCCTTGAGCATCAAAATTCAGTCACGCCTTCCTTTTGGTCAGCTTTTTCTCAAGTGACAATCAGCAAGACTACACAACAAAGCTGTGTAAATTAATAGTGTACTTCTGGAGAGGAGTTCTTGAGCTATACATTGTAATTCCATCTGTCTTCCTCCACTCTGAGTTCTGCAGATACAGCAACACCGAATTGATATAAATTGGTTTTGTAAAGAAAGCTTTTGGAGTATCTGCAAGTCTAAACACAATGGAGATCCAAAGAGTCTCACTAAAGCTGCACAGCTGGCAAAGAGCATCAAGTGGTAGGAGGGAAATTTTTTCCAGGCAAGCTTTGTCCCATGCATGTCCTGCAGTGAGAGGAAGTCCACAGCTTCTGTTTGTTTCCTATACAACATTCAAATTTTCCCAGAGAAGCTGTGGATGGCCCGTTCTTGGAAGCGTTCAGGGCCAGGCTGGACAGGGCTTGGATCAGCCTGGTTTAATGGAAGATGTCTCTGACCACAGCAGGGGGGGTTGGACTAGAAGATCATCAAGGGTTCCGTCTGACTCCAAGCATTCTTCCTCCAAATCTGACAGTATCATTGGCCCTTTTTTACCCACTCTCCCAAAGCGGGTAGGATGTGGAAAGCCAAAGGGTTCCAGTGATTTTCTCTCAGGTGGACACCAGTGCCACCAATGTTCCACAGGTGTCAGAAGTGATGAGCCTGCTTAAGGATTTGAGCCCTTTGCCCACCCTCTTGCCCAGAGAGCCGTGACACACACGATCCAGGCTAAAACTGTGCATGCCTTGCCTGACCAGCTGGATGCCACTAGATTAGAGTACATGACTGAGCTCTGTTTGCCTTCTGCACTGGCACTTTAATTTGGGGGCATTTCCTTTACTCAGCTGCCAGTTTTCAAAAAACTTGTGAAAACATCTTCTTTCTTTTCCGGATGTTTTTTCCCTTGCACCAAATGTGCCAAAGCTGTGAGGGGATGTTTGGGGTCAGTGAGGATAAATTTCACTGGCTGTTCAGCTGTGATCCTGGATTTGTAAGACCAAACTGTGCTTGGCCAAAGCTACCTGTAATCACACAAATGAGCCTATCTAAACCTTATTAAATATATTTTATACAACCTCAAGAGCTAAATAAATTTCTAGTTAAATAATACTTAAGATGCTGCATAGGGCAACTTAGGCCAGTGCTAATGCTCTGAATGAGGTTTTAAGTGATAAGAGGATAAGGATGTGCACACAGCAACTTCTCTGATCTAAAACTCTGAGAAATGCTCTCATTGTAGTTGTTGTCCTGGAATTACATGTTTTTCTACTTGCTATGCATAGGGCCCAAAAGAGAAGAATTGGTGTTTATTACACATGGTAAAAATATGATTTCTTTGAACCCATGGAATCTGGGTTCAAAGTTTTTGGTCAGTGTTTGTAGCTCTGTTCACAACTTTGTTTGTCTTTATGTCTGCACTTAAGAGGTGGTCATATTTTAGCAGAGTGGATGTGATATTTCCCACACACTGAGTTTTGGCTAAAAGGGCTGTTTTCTGTGTGAGATGGAGTGAAATGTGCCACAGAAACATAGGAGACAGCCTTAGCCCAAGAAACACTGTAGTTTAGAGCCTGTACTGCACTCCATGATTCAGTCTTTCAGGGACTTGGCAATGAAATTGAATTCCTCAAAGCTAGTGTGGATGGGATGGGCAGAAACGGGCATAAAGGCAGTGGAGCACATGGTGAAGAGGTGACCTGCTGGCTTGTACAAACTACAAACTCTGAGAGGCAGAAGAGATCCTGAATGGTCACCTGAGGCTGATAGGAAGGTGGGGAGCTCACAGTGCAGATCTCATTTTTGGCCAGCCAGAAGAATTACGGTTTCTGTAAGATCCCTACCATGGAAACAGCCCCAGGTCTGTCAAGTCATTGGAGAAAGACCTGGTCCTCAGAGATCACAGACTCATAGAATCAGAATGTTAAGGGGTGGAAGGGACCTTAAAGATCATCTAGTCACAACCCCCCTGCAATGTGCAGGGACACCTCCCACTAGACCAGGTTGCTCAAGGCTTTATCCAACCTGGCCTGGAACACTTCCAGGGGTGGGGCAGCCACAGCTTCTCCGGGCAACCTGTCCAGATGCATCAGGGAGCAGCACCAATGTCACTGGGAGAGCCTCTGCTCAATTTTGACCCTTTTTCAGCAGTTTTGCTCACACCTGGGGCCAGGGTGTGTCTGCTTTTGGCTGCCAAGCTGCACTGGAGGCTGTGCTGGCTGGAGTGGGGTCCCAAGGGCTTTCTGTCTTCGTGCCTCAGCACAGTGTCTGACAGAGCAGGGCTTCCCTCCTCGCACGATGCTGTGCAAATAGGGGTGAGGGGGTGTTTCTCTCTTCTCCTGGAGCACCTGGCCCTGGTCACTGTCTGGGACAGGCCGCTGGGCGGGCGAGGCACCGCTCCGCTCCAGTGTTGCAATGCCGACGTTGCTGTCTCCCCGGTAGGCTGGAGTCCTGTGATATCTTTCCAGCTGGGAACATGCCCAGGACAGAGTTTTAGCACCATCCGCCACTTGAGCTGTTTGCAGCTTCGGTGTAGCATTACCAAAAATACGGCTGTTTGAATGAAACAAGTGTTGGGAAACGAGCTGTCTCTCTCCCGCTCTCTTTATCTCTCCCTGCCGAGGGTGGCCGAGTGTGCAAGAGCAGAGGGAGGAGAGGAGCCTGGTGAGGGCTGACCAGGCACAAGCTCTCCCTCTTTTCCCTGCTGCTCCTTCTCAGGGAAGCGAATATCCTTACACCTCACAGAACATGCTCACTAAAAAACTGCCCTGATTTCCTGTGCCAAAAGGAGCTCTCAGGATCAGGTTCCCATTCCTTAACCCATCACCTGACACGTTGAAAGAGAAGAAGGGAATCAGGAGCCAAACACAACATTAATCAGATTAGGACCTTTCTTGGGACACCTTTATTTTTACTTCGGTTTCCCCGTTTCAGTTACTTACCTCATCTCTCCTAAACACCAGGGGCGGTATCCCAGACAATGGCCCGTAACATCCTTCACGGCATAGATTTTCTAGTCTCCAGCCCAAATGTTTACTCCTAGTTCTGGCTAGTCCCCAGCTGAAGCCGTTAGTCAGTTGGCTGGACACCTCTTCGTACAGTTCATGCTTTCATCAGGGGCTGCAGCGAGCCTGCACCATCAAGGGAGACAGC
The DNA here is from genome assembly GCA_013397845.1 of Melanocharis versteri. Taxonomy (NCBI): domain Eukaryota; kingdom Metazoa; phylum Chordata; class Aves; order Passeriformes; family Melanocharitidae; genus Melanocharis; species Melanocharis versteri. The sequence goes on from VZTG01001713.1 coordinate 243,917, forward strand.
AGGTTTTTTTTATCCTGTTTTCACATTATGAGCTCTGAAACAGCTCAGCTGGGACAAGTTAAGTCTTCGGGGCATGTGCATTGCTGCAGAAGTGTCAAGGAAGATTAAAAACAGGCACAGAAGTATGACTGCTAGACTAACCCCCAGAAAATGCTAGAGGGGAGCTTTTTGTCTCAGTGCAAGGTAGACGGAGGTTAGAAACTCTGAGCAAAAGACCACCTTCATCTGCTGCCTTTTCATTCCTACAGTGTGTCTTTAGGTTACAGGCTGGGTATTCATGCTCAGTGGTAAAAGACAGAAGCCAATTTTTGCCTGTAACAGGGAAAAAAGGAAGAGCATTCAGCCAACTGTTCAGGTCAGAAAACACCCTGGCAGTGGTGGTGCCATCAGTTTATCAGCACAGGTATGTGATGGAAATACCACAGCGAGGTTTCGTGCACTGCTGTCTCTGGCTGAGCAGAGGAGATGGATGAGAAGTGACATCAGCATGGTTTGGTAGAAAGAGGATGGGCGGGAGAAGGGAGCAGTGGGAGGCTGGACCAGCCTGCTGGCATTTGAGTGTATTAAGGCAGAGGAGAAGGGAGGAGTGTTTCACATGGCACACCACAAGCAACGAGGAGTCAAAGGCTGGGACAGAGGATACACAAAAGGAAAGTTTAGTCTCAGTCTCGGGAAGGATGTTCTGTCAGCTGTTGTATTGTTGACTGCTTTCCCAGGGGAAATCATGAGGACGAGATTTTTTAAAACCAAATGGGGCAAAGAACGAGAAAATTCACAATCAAAACCAGTCCTAAACTGGCTCCTGCGTGAACAACCGAGGTCTCTTCCCTTCTTTCCTGACCTCTGTTGTTCTTGCTCCCCAGCTAAGTCCTCCCTTTAACCCGTTTATAAGAACAGCCACAGTGTCTCAGATGCCTGTGGATGTGATGTGTTGTCTCCTGCTCGTCCCGCTTCCCCTCTGCTCTGTTCTCCCCATTCTCCTTCCTTCCCTTGCTCTCTCATCCTCTCCTACCCTGCTGCCTGCCACCAGGGTCCAAACTTCTGGGGACCTCCTGCTTCTGCTTTCATCCCTCCCCCAAGTTTCCGTGAAATTCTTAGTGCGGAGGACTGCAGTGTTCCCAGTCATGGGTCACTGGCCAGGAGACAGAGTTTTTCATCCCGACAGCTCCATGCACCTGGCTAGGAGCAGAGAAGGCTGTGATCCATATTTTGCTTATATGAAGAAGCTGAGAGGCAGCCAAGAGAAGAGGTTTACTTGAAGTGGGACACAGGAATGGGCTGACTCAGTTCTCTGGTATTCCATCCCAAATCCTTTCCACTGGCTCGTGGTTCCTGCACTCCTGCCTGACCTATTCATCAGGAAAGCCTGTAATGTGAGAGCACTCCCAGCATGTTAGGCAGTACAGACAAAAAAACATGACAGAGAGGGAGATCGGGCTGAGGTGTGAGGCTGGAAACTTCCCCCTTCCCTCTGGATCAAGCATTTAAACCATTGTTGCCATTTCTTTCAACAAGAGGCATGGCACTAAAAAATAAACAATAAACAATAAACAAGGCACATGTAGCATTATTTACCAATTAAGGAAGTCGGAAGTCTCCATAAAACATTCCCCGGATTTGAAGTAATCATGTTTTTCAATGGAATATTAAAAAAAAAAAAATTGGCACACAGCATCTTTCCTGAAGTCTAGGCAAGAGACACATATTTATTTGCAGTAGCAGCACAGACCGTACTGACTGTAACTAGGTGAGAATGCTAAACAGACCCAGTTTCCTTGCTGGCCTCCGAAAACAGGGATAAATTCTTCTGCAGACAAAAGACAGATGGTGTGGGCATGGCTAAGATCCTGGCTTCCCGGAATCAGGAGGCTGTGCAAATCCAGAGGTTGAGAGTGAGAAAGGCTGTTAATTAATTATTATCTTTATTGGGATGTTGTCATGCTCTGCCAGTGGCGCTGAGGTCTGGCAGAAAGCTCAGCCCTATGGCCAGGCAGGGTATTTCTGGGATGGTCTTAATTTATCCTCCCTGGATGACTCATGTGCTATTTCTTGCGCAGAGGAAGAGCAGTCAGGCTGTTGTTGTCACAGAGGTAGGGGATGCTAAAAACGACCAGAAAGCAGGATCTTTGACAGCTCTTGTCTTCTGGAGCGTTTGACTGCGCTGTCAGAGCATGAATCAAGCAGCACGAAGGTGGTGAATAGGAGCAGGTGGTTAAACATGAAGCTGAATCAGTGCAAGGCTGCCTGGTGTCCAGACTGGGGAAGAAGGCAAACTGAAGAAGGGCAGTGAAAGCCAAAGCACAGGCAGAGAGTGGGAATAGAGCTGGGGGGTCTGGTTGTCTTGCTGGGAAACAGAGGTGAGACATCTACTTTAGCTAACTGGGAATGAAAGGCCTGGAACCAGGGAACCAGAAATAGAGAAGAGATAAAACAGGACAACACAGGGAGGAGCTTATGTGTAATGGTTTGCAAGAAATATCTGTCCGAGGAGTACAGTACCCTCAAACCTAGAAGGGAACCAGAGTTTGCTATTCTCCTCCAGCCGACAACTCTCAGCGAAACCTGAGGCCAGCATGTCCTATCTGTCTGTGGTACAGGGACAACTTTTTGACTACCTGATGCTCAGTTCAGGTGACAAAAGTGTCCCGGGCTTCGGGAAGCTGTTTTGCCATGAGGGTGACTGCGCACTGGCAGAGGTGGCCAAGAGAAGTTGTAGAGTCTCCCTCCTTGGAAATATTCAAAAGTCATCTGGACGTGGTCCTGGGCAACTGGCCCTGAGTGATTCTGCTTGAGCAAGGGTGGCTGGACCAGGAAGACCTCCAGAGATGCCTTCCAACCTCAGGTAGTCTGTGATTCTGTGGTTCCTGAGATTCTCTCATCTTCACACTCCCCTCCTGCCTCTCTCCAGCACGAACTGTTACACCAGCTGACCTCTCCTCCCTATCATAGCTGGACTCGTCAGGCTGAAGTACTTGAGAGGCCCTGTGAGTATTGAGGAAGACTCTTGAGAGGTCTGTAGTACAGATATTGGAGCAAGTGCACATGTATGATTCTAGTTGTTTCTTTGTGTGGTCAACACTGTTTCTGGAAAGGCTGGTTTTACTTCTGTGCTCATAGATAAAACAGCATCCAATCCTGGTAAGGGCTGTATCTGGAAAAACATTAATCATGGCAGCCAGATGGCCAATTTTAGTGACTCACAAGGGCTTCCCAAAAGGCTTCTTAGTGCACATCATAAGTGTGACATGAATATTCCTTTAATCCTCTCAGAAATTGCATTGTGATTTCTCCCTTGTTTGATTTGAAAAGAGCCTTTGTCCCATTTCTCAACTAGTTTAGGCTCTTGCTTCTCCTGATTTTACAGCATATTAAAATGCTGAGAATTTACACGTGGCTCCCAAAATTTGCACAGATTACAGGATGGGGAGGAGGTGGAAGAAGGAAATACATCCTTTCACCACTTCTCCGTCTAATGCTGGAGGCTTCTTTCCAGTCAAAACATGGCATTGTCAGGTTTACTTATCTCAGGGATCTTAAACGTGTTGTGTGTGCTTCGACAGCCTGCAGGCAAGAGACCTCACTCTCTCTGCTGTGCTGGAGGGAGGCTGCTGGTATTCTTGGAGCCTGATGACTGCTGCTCCACTTGAGAGCTTTTACAGCACCAAAACATTGGCTCATTTGCCACCTGCTCCCTCCCAGCCTCCACAGGAGGGTTGTGGGTTACTGCTGTGCATCAGCTGTGTGCAATGTGACTGCTGTGGCACATCACTGTTGTTTTCTTAGCTCTTTCTGTCGGTGTCCTGAAAGCTTTTCATTAGTCATCTTGGAGGGGGGAGAAACCTCAACCCTCTCTCTTCACATTCTCACGGCGAATTTTCCAGCCTGGATTTTTTTTTAAGTCGCAAGCTTTGGATCCACGCATGAATTTTTTTGCAGTCGTGAACAACCAGGTCAGGAAACAATGGTTTGTGAAAAAATGGGTCATTTGGGCTTCCAGGTTTGTGGCTCACTTCATTTTGCTGCCAGACTGCATAGCACTGTCTTGGCTCTGCCATGAGAGCCACGGCTGCTCAGCACTCCTGGACATTTGGGCCATTTACTGGTAGGGGATTGAGAAACAGATTTGGATCCCTGATTTCTAGCTCTCTAACTTTAGAGGAGGTATCTTTGGTTTTTCTGCTGGACACCTAACACTGAGCAGTCCCTGCTATTTTTAACAAAGTCATAAGAATAGGGTAAAAACCTGGAGGCCCCTTTGAGGTTCTTTGGAAAATCCAGGGTCTCTAAACGGAATTTTTATCTTTCTCACAGGGATCCTTAGGTATTTTTTGCACTAAACTATGGAAGATTAATCTCCAAGCTATTCTGCATATAATCCCCTAAGGGAGTCAGGGCTTGACAAGGCATCTTTAGCCACTTTTCCTCCTAGACCATTTTACTGGACAAGTAGATGTGCAAGGATAGAGACACCCAGCAGGGAGGCAGGTCCTAAACTCTGTCCAGATCCTTGTTCATCTCCACAGTGGAGATTCCAGGTCTTTACAGGTGGTTGCTCATTTGAAATACTAAGAGTAGTGCATAAGGGGAGGTTGGGCTGGGCTAATCGGGCCCCTGACATCCCTGGCTCAGTAGAGTATGGATATCCAGCATAGTCAGGCTCCTTTGGATAGTCCTGGCCAGGAGGCAGCTGGAGATCCTCAGCCATACAAGGTCCTGTTTGCACTTGCTGTGATGAGAGTCTAATCTGGCTCTTGATGTCATCAGCGCTGAGGCCATCCCAGCAGGGGACCAGCTCACGTTGGAGAGCTGGCAGTTGGCTGCCACGGCCCTTGGAGGTGCCTTGGTTTCCCACAGAGACTCCTAGAGAGGTGCTGGGAAACCAACACCACGGTTTGGGGTGGGCACACGTCTGGGATCAAGCAAAGAAAGCAGAAGCATGTCTTAAACTTGACTCTGACTTGGGCATTACAACACAGAGGTTCAACTCTAGAGCCAGAACTAAGGGGGATTTTGTTCTTCTTGTTGCGGCTGTGATCCTGTTTTTCGACTGAAGTACTCTGTGTCTCTTTCTCACGTGTTAGTCTTCAGCCTCCCTGTCTGGGATCTCCCCTGGCTTGGTCTTTGCTTCACAAACACCATATTCAAAGCCGCTGAGGTCTCATAATAAACCACAAAAGGAGGCAGTTAATTTACCATTGGGTTTGGGTTATCCCAGAACAGGTCAGCATTGCTGCTTGTTAGGACCACCACTCATTCCCGGGTTTCCCTCCACATTGCCAGGTTTATCTCGTCTCTGCATACCCTCCCCGATTTTCTCATCCTTTTTGTCCTCCCTGGCCACCCTTCAGTCACCAAGTCCAGGACAGGTGGTGTCACCCCCTCCTGGCAGCAGGACAGAAGCTGGGTAGGAGTGGATCAGGGGCCAGGAGGATACTGAGACCTGGTGCTGCTTGTTCGGGCAGTCCAAGGGGCAGCAGTGGGTTAAGGGAGCCAAGCTCTGCCTGTTTTCATGCCTGTGTTCCCCCTGCACTGGCCTGTCTGTGTTTGGGGTGTGGAAGCCACACAGCTGTGTCCCCACTACGCTCCTGGGACATCTGGCTCGGCCTGGCGCCAGCTCATGAAACCCCTGCAAGCCACTGCTGGGGTGCCTGTGTCCTTTTGCTTTTTGCTTTCCCTCTCTCTGGACATTTGCAGATCACATAGGCTTGGTATAACCATGGCTCTCCTTGTTTCAGGTTTTCATTTTGGGAAAGATTTCATAAAGTGGCCTGACCCGTGTCTTTGTCCCCTTTTTGGGTGACACATACCCTCTGTAACAGGAGGACGGTGGCCCCACCACGGAGGTGTTTCCCTCCAGCATCACCATGGCCCCACACCAGCCCCAGCATTCCCTCTCATTTCCCAGTGATTCAGTGGGGACTGGGATGAAGGCGCTCACCGTCTCTGAAAACGAGGCATGGTGTAAGCAGAAAGGGAAAGAAAACCACCAGTACTGACCTCCTCGCCCTGCTAAGCCATAGCACCACCAAATAATCAGCAGGAAAGTCCCCATCAAACACCTGGGATCATGCGGGGATTTGTGTAGTCGGTGCAGGAAGTAAAAGGCAGAAGAGCGTGTCTCAGCAGGAGACCTGCCTGGTGTGATGTGAGGACAGAACACAAAGGAAACACAGCCCTCCCTGATTTTTCCTTAGAAATATGCCCATGAGTGGAAGCCAGCCATCCCCACGGCACAGCTTTTTTGCTGGGGGTGAATTCCTCTATCTTCCTGCAAGGTGAGAGGTTTGCAGTCTTAGTGTGTTTGGGCACACTCGGTATTTACAAACCAAGCCTCCCATGCGAGACTCTGAAATCCTTCACTGAACACACAGGAAAGAAGGATCCCCTTTCTTCTCACAGTCTAAGACCAGATAGGGCAGGGGTGGAAGGAGAGGTAATTCAAAATACCCCAATTCAACACCTCAATTCAACAAGTTTTTTTTTTTTTAAATTATAAGGTATCTAAAGGCTATTTCTAAAATTCATATTTCCACATCCCTGCACATGAGCCTTTGCCCAGTCCTGGCTCTCCTGTGACCTGCTGGTGCCTGGAGTCCCTCCCTGTGCCCTGCATGCACTGAGGGCATCTCCCCAAGTTCTGGGTCAGAGCCACTTGTGGGTAACTGCTCTAGGACAGGCTGGAGCCTCAGACGTGTTGGGAAAAGAAGGAAGATAGTATCAAAGTCTGGAAAGAAAGCTGATTTTCCATTAAGAGCCATCTTCAGTCTAGAACTGTATTTAGTGTCTTATTACATGACACTACTGTGTACTATTCTAGCACAGAGATGCTTAGAAATAGCTGTAAGGAAAAAAAAAGGAGAATGAGTTACAGAGCCCAAGGTACAGATGTTCAGCCAGCAGAAATCATCTTTCTGACATGGGATTTCATTGAATTGAACACTTTTACAGCTGCTGATCTTCTGACCATCTAAACTGATTAGCACAGAATTAAATAAGAACAATAAATTAGAATACCTAAATAGATATTCGGCTATGCTTTAATTACTGTTGGAAACCTGTGGTGAACTGGAACAAGACCGCATCACCTGAAATTGGTATCCTGGCTGTGGTGCCAGTGAGGAGCCCATGAAGGAAGCCACTGTGGACCATATTCCCTCAATTCTAAAGGAAAGGGACCAGATTTGACAACTGCAGTGCTGGAGACAGCGATTTGTAGGTGCCAAATGAACACGCTCTTCATCCTGGCACAAAAAGCAAAGGCTTGGGCATGTCTGCTGCTGCAGCAGCAAGGACAAGGCTGGGTTTGGTATGTGTTATGGAAAAAGCTTCTGTTAAATGCAGGGAAAGCAGGGAGGAGGAATCTGTTAGCTCCCGGAGGATGAGTTTGCACGACAGAGGTGGGGTTAGGGTGGGCGGCTGCAGCGGAGAGCAGAGGGAGAGGTGAATAAAGACAGGATGGGTTTGGAGGAGGGAAAATCCGTTTGGTCTTGGCTGTATTAATCCTGATTTGTCACGAAGAAGCATATGAAGGGTAGACAGAGACAGGGACTAAGAGATGGAGATGAGATGGGGAGGTCTGTGCGTCTGTGGCCCATCAGCTCCAGGGGTGCAGCTAAAGCTGGGAGAGGGTGATCCTGAGGGACAGGGACACTCCAGGGCAGGGCCATGCTCCTCCAGCTCCCCTTTCTACCCCGTGTCCATCTCCTCCAGCCCAGGGAATCACTCCTGGTGCCCCCTCTGCAGCATTTGGCTCGGTTTCCACCACCTCTGCTGCGGCCCATCCCACCATCTGGGATGGAGGTGTTTTCCCAGCATGTTTGATGCTTTTCAGAGCACTCTGCTTCCACAGGGGGGTTCAGATCCTGGAATTGTCTAATTGCTGGGGGGTGTCAGGAGCACAGGTCCCTTTGAGGGTGCTGGGTCTCCCCTTCTGGATGTGCTGTGGGCAAAGGGGAACAGTCTAGAGCAGCCTGAGTGATTTGTTCAAAACCTCTCCCAATCTGAAATTGAATTAGCAGGAGATCTGCGCTTTGTTTTGGTTCTTAAGTAGAAGCAGCTGGGTTGAAGGGTTGGGGAGGGGGAATAAAAAGAAGCTACTAAGTCAGCCTTACTTTTGGGCAACTGCTCGGAGATCTCCCCACAGGGCTGGGTTCCTGCTTCCCATACTCATCTACTACCTTGTCTTCCCGGGGTTTTTCTTTTTCAGTTTGAAAATGTGGGTCATCGATAGAGCAGAAGTCACAGCACACTGGAATATGTAGGTCAGGAAAACTGTACCAAGAAAAGAAAAAAAAATTTACAACTGCTTCCAGCCACACTGGGATTTGGGCTCTTGAATGGGATATCCTCTCCTGATCCAAGTGCCCCAGCTGAAACACCCAGCAGTTTGTGGCCAAGAATAACAGGAAGATCAGAGAAGGGGGAGGGGGGAAAAGGGGAAGGCAGGGGGTCTGACCAGCTCATATGACCCTCCATTAGAGACTTATAAAAAGGGCTGGTACGAGCTCGTTTTTCATGAGTTTTAATCCCTCCTGCTTATGATGCTGAGCCAAGGGTTTTTCTGGAGAATCTGAGTCACAAGGCTTGCAGCTGGAAAGAGAGGATTGATAGCAGTGGCTCAGCAGGCACAACCACGTCTGGAGAGCTGGGAGGGGAGCAGCAAAGCCACCGGTTTTCAACACCACCACAGATGTCTTTGAAAGAATGGGGCAGAAGTGGGAGGAACACACCAAAAATATTAGGAAGGGGAAGACAGCAGTAGTCCTTATGTCACTGTTTCTGCTGCTCTCAGGAGCTCCTGGAGCAGAGGATTTTTGCAAAGAGGGTTGTGCTTGTGTGTGTGCATGCAGGGGAAGCTGGTGCTGTGATTTCACAGTAGGCTTAGCCAGAGGCATGTTTGGGAGCAAGGAGATCTCTCACGAAGTTTGGTGTCCTAGCTTGTATTTGTCTGTCTTTGGTTATATTTAGAAATTGATATAACAGTTTTTGGGTTGTTGTTTGTTTTTTTTTTTCATAGAGAGAGGGTTTTTTGCTGGAGCTTGACCGACTGGAGTCCTGTCCTCTGTGCTGCCAAGTCTGATATCTGAGCAGGAGGAGGGAGGAGCAAGGAGAAATGCTTTTGTCCTGGCTCGGCCTCAGCACATTCCCTCACGGTATGGGCTGGGCTTCCTTTAGGCAGGAGAGCATTAAAGCTGTTTAGAATAAAACACGAGGCTCTTTCCCAGTCCCAGCTGGGGCTTCGTGTCTTTCAGTGAGTATTTCATTAGCATGTTCCATAGCAGATGCTGATGAGGGACACGAGGTGCCTTATGTCCTGTCACATCTCTCTGCCTGCTCTGTCGGACAGTCCCGAGCCTCGTTTTCTACCACCCTTCTCCCAGGATAGGTGGCAAGCAAAGGCCACTGTAAAAGTTAAGTCTTGTTAACTCCAACAGGAGTCGCCTGCATGAATGACATTCCTGTGGGAGTGGGAAGAACACCCCCTTGGGTGTTAATCAGAACATGTCTCTCCTCAGTCCCCGCTGCAGACTGATGCGTACCGCTGGTGCTCTTCTAATTCAATTTTAATTGTGAAATCTGAGGAGGGGTATCTCACAGTGTGCTGGCAAAGGGCATTCACACGCTGGCAGAGCCCCCTCCAGAGCCCTCTCTGGGGTGAGCACTGCTCACAGTGAGTGAGTCCCTGACAGGCGGGGCACATGGCTTCCCTGGCCATGGTGGCATTCTGTCACCTGAGCAAAGGAATAGACCCAGACAAAAACAGGCTGCAGCTCTCTTCAGACGTTCTCTGGTCGAATCATTCTCTTCTGCCCCTTGAAGGAATTCCAGTTCATATGGAGGAAGGAATTTCGCTGTCTGTGCCATCAGAGCTGATTAAACAAGGCAAACGCCGGGCTGCAGCCTGCCTTCACTCCAGCGCAGGACCTGGGAATGCCTGTGGGTGTTTCCTGCGCCCTGCCATCCAGGCGAAGGATGCCTGGGCTGGGAGGGGGCTGCTGCCTCCTCTGGCAGGTCCGGGGGCTCCGGACCCCTGCAGGAGCAGGACTGGGACACAGCAAGGGCCTGTGCTGCAGTACAGGCACAGTCAGAACGCTGGACTATGCACACCAGTCTCTTGGCTCTTCCCACGAGCCTGGATCCTGCTCCTCAGCCCCTTCCCACGCTGCGCCATCACAGCTGACCTCCCCTAAGCATCCCCAGTCCTACAATTCAGCTGCGGTGCTCTTCTCATCCCAGACCTTCCTCCCCATCCACACCGTACCATCACCATCACCTGAGCCTCCCCTGTAACACTCCCAGCTCTGCCCTGTAGCCCCTGCCCTCCCTTCTGTGGGCTGGCACGTTCTCTCCCCTTCCTGCTCTATTTTGCCAGTCTTGGAGCTTTTAAACAGCTCAGTTACATCCCACTTAGCATCCTGAACCAGCAGGCTGGTCCCTTTGCCCCTGGTTCAAAGGCAGCTGTGGCTGTGGAGCTTATTGACAGATGTTTTGAACTATCTGCCCCAAAAAGCTCAGAGCTCTTTCTCCTCGTTGCATCCTTACCTAACTAAATCTCTTCTGAAAGTAGGACATGGGCTCCTAAATCACTGAGAGATCGTTTGGAAATGTTAACCTGTGTTAGGAGTCTCTGGCTAAATGAATCTGTCCTTAGATATGGAGAGAGGATTTGCCTCTTAAGTCTGTTTTGCAAGTCAGGGAGAAAAAGTGACCTGAAGGTAATAGACTGATAAATGGTGTAAAGCTGAGGTAAAATGGAGTGGACATCCAAGCCTGCATCAATTTCCTTTGAGCGTCTGGCTTTGCACTAAAAAGCACAACAAGCAGAAATAGCATGGAGAAAAATAAAAGCAGATTCTTAAACTCTGAAGAAACTACAGGCAATATCAGGGGGGAAAAACCCAAAATGGTATTATCTGAATATCCTAAAAATGCATTAAAATTGAAGCCAAGGTCACCAGGTAGTCTGGTGGTGTGCATTTGTACATTCATATGCAAATACCCATCTTCCATTGCTGAATGTGAGATAAAATCATAGAATGATGGTGTTGTATCCAGGCTGGACTGTCGTGATACTCCAAGCACCCTATTGGCAGATCATCCTGAAAGGCCTGATTTTGAACTCTTAATTTTACCCCAGTGTCTTTTATGAATTTCAGTGGAACGAATCGTGTGCTTGTAAATTAACCACAAATAGTATAAGCGTGGGCAAGCTTGGAGCTGAATCGTTTCCCATAAGGAATGGGATTGGTGCACGGAAAGGCATTCAAACCAGAGTTAACAACGAGGAAAAGCTACGTCACATCTGCTTCATGCAAAGGTGGAAGAGTCAGTGCAAAGGTGTGGCGAATCAAGTCGACTTGGTTTTCCTGTGTTTCATTAAATCAGACTCCTCAGTTACCTGCAAGAGCAGCAAGGAAACACTGTAAGATCCCATGGCAGAGGATGTGGTGTGTCACTAGAGGGTAGCTGTGAGTTTTACCTCCTGCATTACCTTACTCTTCCCAGCATTATCTGTAAGTGCCATCGTCACCTGCAGTTCTCACATGGTTGGACTGCATGGAAATGTGACTCACACGCACAGGTCACGTCTCTGGGGAACCTGTGCCAACCTGTGAATGTCATGTCTGGGATCCTGTGTGCTGGACCCAACCTCATATCCTTCCAGTGTAGTAAATACTGATTTATGCTACCATAAAATTGGGAAGAATTGGTTCACTCATCCATCTAAGGGCTGAAAATTTTAGGAAAGCATGGTAATTGCAGTCAGCCTGGAAACACCATGGTACAAACTTTCCTATAGCATTTATAAAGCAAGTTTCCAGTTTATCAGAGCGGATGGCTCAACCTCTCTGGGTTTAAAACCAGATTCATTTAGCAGAGTTTATCTCAGAGGTCTACTGTTTTACACCAAGTGCTGAGGTAAATGTAAAAGTGGTAGCTTTTCTCCAAATACCAAAGAAATTCAGGTTTGGTCAGAGTTCTGAACAAAGCTTTGGACTGCTTTGACACAAACCAGGTTAATGGAAGGGGTCTAAGCAGCGAATCCTTCCTGGTCCCTCTCCTTTGGGCTGGAAAGCATTTGGAGCTGCTCATGGATAGATAATCAGCCTTGCCTTGGGGCTGGCAGCTTTGGCAGAGGACTGGAGAGCAGCTGGGACAGGCTGTTGTAATCTCTTTAACAAGCACGGCTGCAGCTACAGGAGGCTGTGTATACACAGCCTGAGGGCTGCACTTAGCGAGTGTACAGATACGTAGATGGTACCCTAGCTGTACATCTAGCTGGACCCTTCAGATGATCAAATAAAGTCAGAAAAGAGGTTTGAAGTTACTCCTGCCATCCACAGGTAAGGTGTAAGTCATGTCCACTCCTGCAGACACCTTGAGAGGCTCCTTGGGAGGTGTTTGTTAGGGGGCAGAAGGTGTCAAGTGAGGAGGAACTTCTCCTGTGGTTTGTGACCATCACCAAGAGGTCAGGGGCAACCAAAATACAGCCATGAGCTGCTCTAGCCAGGCCATGGGAGAGTCAAGAGAGAGCCCACTTCTCTCTGGGTTTTTTTTTTTTTTTTTTTGTCTCTTGCTACAGAGGAAAGCTCAAAATAATACTTCTTCCTCAAAGCAGCAGCTCACAGGTTCCTTCTCTGCCCAGCTGGGCATACCCTTCCTCTTAAAGCTCCACTGCAAATGTCTGTCAGAGACCTGAAATCTTAACTCTTTCATAATTGATTCACCCAGGAATTGTTCCATGGTAGGAATATCCTGATCTTTTTTACTTTTTTTTTTTGACTGCCCATGCTCTTCCCTTTCCAGGTTGCCTCTGTCCTGCAAAAGTAAAAAAATTACACCCTCAACAAGGGTAACAATGATGTAATAAAAAGCACTAATTTTAGGCTTCTCATCCTGCAATGAGCTCAAGATTTACCCTGTAGAGTAAGTCTCTGCAAACACTCCTGTTTTTGACAACTGCAAGACAAAAGAATTCAAATTCCCTTGTCATCAGCTCTCAAAAAAGGTATTTCTTTCTTTCCTTCTATTTTCCCAACTCTGAAAAGGAGTGAACTTGCCAAGAAGATACAGACTCTGCTGCCTGCAGTGGAACACGGCTGCAAGGTAGGAGAGAACGGCATGAAGCAATCTGCACGACTTCAGCTTGCATTTCTATCCAGGGAGGTGGGGTAAAGTCTCCTTCCATGTTACTGTGATGAGATTAGAGGGGATGCAAGGTGTTAATTAACAGCCACTTTAAGTAATTTTGACGTTTTTACTTTACAAGGCAATGATGTTGAACCTCCTGGGCCCAATACTTCTCATTAGTATGAAAATCAGGTAAAAATGGACATCTATTTTTTCTCTGCTGGCAGATGGAATAACAGGTTGGGAGTGTAGCTGACAGGATGATGCCTAAATGCCATACAACCCAAATTTTGCTTGGAAGTGAGTTCAGGCTGTTACATGCATGGGAACAAAGCAATCCAAAGTTGTGTTCAGAACTCTGACCAAACGGTCCTGAAACAGATTAACCCAGTTCCACTGAGAGTGGGATGGCAAAGCAGCTTGGAGGAAGGTCTGGTCCATCCATGTTATGTGTAAATGCAGTAACTGGCAGCTTGTTTGGGAGTTGAAGGCAATTCTTGGTAGCCATGAAGGGAGTGGTTATGTAGTATTTCTTATTTTCAAAACAATTACCCATCCTCTCTGCACTCACAATTTGTAATGTGTGTTGCATTGTTTACAACTCATCACTCAAAAGGGAGCAACTCCCTGAGGGATGGAAGCAGAGGGGGAAGGTAAGAGGAGAGCACTATAAACTACTAGGTATCTTCTCATTCCCAGTGTCTGGAAGGCTAATCCTGAGCTACTTGGGGTACTTGGGGTAGGGATCCCATGACATAAGGGGGGNGAAAACAGAGTTCAGATCTTTCCTTTAGTGTAAATAAATACGTGGGAGAACTTCCAGAATCAGCAGAAGCAGCGGGCATTGTGGAGCTGAGCAATTTTGTCTGTTAGGAAGATAATATCTAAATGGTCTAATTATAGCTCTAGTTCAGCATACTAGGGGAATCCCCACCATTACTCTTTAGTAGCTGCTGCTGTAAAGTTTCAGGATCTGAGCCGTGACCTGCTTGATAATTTATGTTTACTACGAGCCTGTCAAACTGCAAATTTTCCTCTTGTTGAAAAAAATCCTCCTTTGCTGACCCATCCCTTCTCTGTCCTGTATTGAGAACGGTCTGCATTAGGAGCTGACTGAAGCTCAGTTTCCACACGCACACCTGTGGCCTCAGGAATCACAGAAGGATCACAGAAATACTGATGATGCCGTGCCTCCACTTGACGTACAGAAAGCCCTGAGAGCTCCCCAGGGCACTCAGACCTTCAGGCCATGTGTATGGCAACCCATTCCATGCTTCCACTGAGCTTTTCTTGCATTCCTCAACTCCTCTCCCAAGGGTGGATCACTTCAGTGGGTGATGCCTGAGAGCTTCCAAAGTGCAGTGAGCCACCTTACAATTACTGGACTCAGCTAATGGAGGACTCCCTGCCCTTGTTTCACGGTCAATATCCTTCTCTCCCTCTCTCCCCTGCAGCGAGGTGCCAAAGCAGGGCAAGCCATGGGACCAAAGTGCTCAGGGCTGGGTTAGGGGCTGTTGTGGGGCTGCTGAAGCACCCGTTTGTCCAAGAGGTGATTCCACAGTCCCGCCAATGCACCAAGGTGCAGCTCCCACCACGAAAGGAAGTCTTCCATGGACAGATCCTGATCTCAAGGAGAGTAGGGGCTTAACTGAGGGAGGGACTGACCACCCCTTTCCGAGCCCCACCCCAGCCCACTGATGTTTCCTCTAGAAATCCCTTGCATGGCTTTTGCCATATGCCTCCTATTTAATGATCCTGTCAGTCCACTGGGGATCCCATAGAAATAGCAATCCAAATAATAATAATAAATGCAAATCCAGAAGAACTTTTTGGCAAGGCACAAGTTCTCAGACAAGTCATCTCCGTTCAGGCTTTACCCTGGTGAGTGCCTCAGTCACACATAGCACTGTACTTTGCCCCTGTTATCACCTAGTTGTTGTAGAACAGGAGCCTAAAACCTGAACGAGATGAAGGGAGATAACAGGGCTGGCACGCAGTTCTGTGTGAACTGGTTGATATGGAGTTAGTATCCATACTGGGAATTTCCATTGGCAGAGTCACTGAGGTCCCATTGCTCATAGAGTTACATGACAGGGGCCTCTCTTTTTGTCTGCCTTCCAAAGTTGCCCTAATGCAGCTGCAGAGGACAGGAGAGGCACAAATCTCTTGTGTAGGCAAGAGGAAGGAAGGCATAGTTACAAGAACATTGGATCTGGAGAGTCACTGGGTGACCTTGGACAAGTCACTTGGACATCTGAGTTTCTGTTCCCCGTGAGTTAATGTGTAAACAGGACTGCCCTGCCCCACAGGAGTGTTTTCAGGATAAATATAGCAGAGATGTGTGGGTGGCACAGCATATTTATCCTGACAACATCATTAGAAAGGCTTAAAATCCACACAAACGTTGAGTGCATCACAGAGTTTAACAGCTTTCTTGTACGAATTCCAAATGACCAGACATCACTTACTTAAACCCCTTCAATAAGTCTCTTTGTTGTTTAGATTTTGGGATTTTTTTTTGGTTGCCATTGTTGTTGTTATTGTTGGTTGTTGGGGTATTTTTTGCTTATACCTTTGAGGAGAGGGGAAGCAGCCCAGTCAGAAGCTGAGGGTGCACTCGCACTGTCTGTGCCATTGATGGAAATACTGAAGAGCACTGGCCTTGAGCCAGAGCCCTGAGAGGCACCACTTGCCTCCAGCCTCCACCTGGGCATGGAGCCCCTGATCACAGCTCCCTGGCTGTGTCCATCCAGCCAATTCCTTATCCACAGAATGGTCCACCCCCCAAATCTATGTCTCTCCAGCCTGGGGATCAGGATGCCACGTGGGACCGTGCCAGAGGCCTTAGGCCTAAGCAGAAGTCTACTTAGATGACAGCAGCTGGTCTTCCCTTGTGGAGCAGTGCCGTCACTGCCTCAGTGAGCGCCACCAGCCTGGTCAGGCACAGCTTGCTCTTACTGTGGATCTGCTCCGTGACCTTCCCAGGCACAGAGGCGAGGCGCTGTAGATCCCCAGGTCTTCCTTTCCGCCGTTTCTGAAAAGAGGAGTGATGTTTCCCTTTTTCCATTCAGAGAATCAACAGAATATGTCAAGTTGGAAGGGACCCACCAGGATCATCCAGTCGAATTCCTGGCCCTGCACAGGACACACCAACAATCCCACCCTGTGCCTGAGAGAATTGTCCAAACACTTCTTGAACTCAGACAGGCTTGATGTTGTGACCAATTGACCAGGTAGGATGACAATCCATGGACCGGAAAGATGAATTATAACTTCATCCTGGACTCAGAGAGGATGGCAGAGGGGGAGGGATATTGAGGTGAGCAGCACTGCTTTCTCCCTGGATACCCACCTGGGCAAAGCAGAGCTGGCCCTGACACTTCTCACTGGCAGCTCTCTCCAGGGTTGTAGTTACACAACATGTCACGAGGACAAGAAAAACAAAGTCTTTTTATATCTCCTCACCCGTCTGTACTTCCCTTTTCTGAACCAGTACTGCAAAAAAAAAAAAAAATTATCAGAAGCATCGTGTTGGCAGTATTTTTAGCAAACAGCAAGAGACTAATGTGAACTTGTTCCTCCTTGTCCTTGTCCCGTGTACAGACAACAGACTGGAGAGTTTTCTGGGCAGAATCTTTTGAGGTTCTCCTATTTCTGCCTTCCAGGCAAAACAGCTGGACTGTAACAGCAGGCCTAGAGCTGACTGGAGAGGCAAGTGCTTTTCAGTTTTAAAGAATAATTCCCCCCTTGAATGGTAATACCAGGTTAGGATTCCCGGAGTTCCAGGGATTGCCTTGCTGTTGGATCATGAATGGCTCTGTACACAATAGCTGGCAAAGGAAGATGATGGAAATCCGCAGGGGAATACAGGAAAAGAAAATAGAAAGTATGTTTATTAATTAGGAATGTTCCCAAGGGTTTCCAAATTGTCCTAAAATAGGCACACAAATTCCTAAGGACAGTGCAAATGTGGGTGGCAAGATCCTCCTGCTACTGTTGGGGGAGAAATGGGGAGGGAGGTGGAAATAAATTGGAAAAGGTATTTTCATTTGGTTCCCTGGCTTGGCTGAAGCAAGGCAACCACTATCGACCTTTAAGCTGCACTGTTCCAAGAGCATTTCTTCCAAGAGCTGTGTCCTAAGACTGGTTTGCACTTTTCCACTGGTCTGACCCTCAGCCCCATGGAAGGGAAGAGTTGGCTGGGCCAATTCCTGCCTGGTGCTTCAGGAATACAGACTGCACTGCTCCCTGTAACCTCTCTCCTCTGTTTCATAAAATCCCTTATTTTCACAGTTTGAGCTGTCACTTCCACAGCACCTCTGGTTTTATAATGGCACCTGTGCACCCAGCCATAAAGTTCCTGATGTAGAGGGTGGCTGTTTGCCCTCACCCCACCTTTATGATGGGAAATTTTATCTTCGTGGTTTTCATTTTCCTCCTTGCCTTTTCCTTCCCGTTCCCCACAGTTTGGATTGACACCTACTACCTGGGACAACTCTGGCAGGGCTCTGCCCCTTCTCTCATGCCAAAACACTTGCTTTATATAAAGAGATGCAGGCCTTAGCCTGGAGGAATTTATTCAGAGAGGTTGAAGTAGAACCTCAGCTTGCAGCTCCTACTGTTCTCCATCCATCTCCCTTTGAAATCAAAATTCCTTGATTTTAATGTAAGTCAGGCTACCGCTTAAAAAGCCCTATTATTTCCTCTCCCTTTTGCTCATAGTCTTTAAGGTGCATCTCCCTATATTTCAACAGAGAAATTCCATGTGTCTGCATGGAATCTGTTGATTTTATTTTGAAGAGGTAGTGGGTGTTCATAAACAACGAACGTAGTCCGGGCTAAGCTAATTTACTGTTGTTTGCACTAATTTTTGGGTTTTGTGTTCCCTTGTTGAATTGTTTTGAATGAAGCAAAACAAATGAAAAAGTAATTACTGAGCATTTCCCCACATTTCCCAAGCTTCCTTTTTGAGTCATTGTTTGTGTGCCCTCCCTGGGAACTTGGTTCTGAACTCTTCTGCTTCCTTGCTGACATGGTCTGAAATATTTTGAAATCTGCAGGATAATTTAACCAACACATGTTTCTACCCTGGCCTTGCATTTGGTATCATAATAACTTTTAAAGCATGCTATTGATCTTTGCCACTGCTTTTTTTTTTTTTTTTTTTTTTTTAATCCTGCAGGTTATCAATAAACTGATTTTCCAAGCTTACATTTCCCCACCAAATCACTTTAATGACTTCATGACTACTGGGGGAGGGATTGATGGGGGTGATTTAATTTAATACAGATTTGTGTTCTGTTTGGCTTTTATCAGATTCGCTTTGAAACTATACAGATGAAATATCTTGCAATATATGGGTTTTCTTTCATTAGTCAGGTTTTACATTCACAGAAAAATGGATCTTGTACCAAGTAGTTCATATTTATGTGCATTGTAAAATTAACTGAGTAGTCACTCTACACATAACTAAAGCATGTGTCTAACGACACAAATTAAAAACACCCCGAAAGACTTCATGTCCTATCTTAGCATCTCTTCTTGGCATGCCTAGCCACGAAAAGCCTTTTTAAACTTATTGGATTTGCCAAGTGTCTGGTAATTCTGGTTTCTCTATAGAAGCCTGGCTACCTAAATGTGGCCAGAGGTATCCGCCAGCCCCAATGCTCCAGAGCAGGGGAAGGAAAACATCTCCATCTTTCCAATGGAGGCACTGGTCCTGGGGCAGTGTATGTACTTACAGATACAGCAGCAGCTGAGTGGGGCTGAGCAGGAGTTGTAGGACCCTACCAGGAGCTGATCAGCCTGATTTTTCATGGATTTGCCATTTGACCCAAGGAGACAACAAGAGGTGCAAATCGCAAGAAAAATTACTAGTGTGTAATAAGAACGATTCAAGTAAATCGGTGATTTGAGTGTGCAGAGTAATAGGATAAAGGGGGAAATGTCAGGTTTGTAGCATTGGCCATTTGTTTCTGAGAGCATGTCAGAGAAAAAAGTCCAGGAGCAGCCAGTTGCCTTTTACAGGCTTTGGTCAGAAGTGGTTCATTCTGGCTGGGCTGTGAGGAGCAGGGGTGTGTGTAAAGTGTCAGGTAAGGAGGGGTATGAGCCCAAGGTTCTGTCTGTGCTCAACAGTTATCCCCACTGTTACCCCCGGGCTGGGCACGTTGCCTCCTCGCCCCTGGCTTGGCACCTGGATGAAAGCCAGCCCTTGAAGCTGCAGCTCTCTCTGTGCCCTGTGGCCAGAGGGAGAGGGAGCTGTGCAGGAGCACTGGGCTCTGAACAGCAGCGTACGAACGAGCTGAAGAGCAGCTCAGTGGGAACGGGCAGCAAGGATACATTATTGGTGCCACTGTGGATAAACAGAGTGATGCATATGGGAAAAAGCCTCCCATGGAAAACAATGGGCTAAGTGCTCACCACTGTCACAGAGGAACAGCCGTGGGCTGTAATACAGGAACAGGGATCAGCGGGGGTCAAAGACCTCGACTCATTTTAGAAATGAAATCTTGTCAGAAATCAGAAATCTTCACCCCGCCCCTGTACAAATCTGTGGTATGCCCACACACACCCATGAGCAGTTCTGCTCTTCTCACCTTGGAAAAGGCATGTGGAAATGGAATATGTTCAGAGAAGGACGACAAATGTGATCCAAAGTATGGGATGGCTTGCCAATATGCAAGCATTAATTGAGCTTGTTCTTTGAACCTTCCCTAATTCTTCAGCCTGGAGAGGATTGATTGAGGACATCTATGATAGATGCAAGTAAAATCATGAATGTCTTGGCGGGGGTGATTGGCCACTGTCTCTTGCAGGACAAAGCAAAGAGCTGCCAAGGTGACAGGTCAGAATAAACAAGGGTGAGCAGTTTTTCCCATCAGGTGTATGACCCCACTTCCCAAAGGTACATGTTTCCAGTGGAATTCCCTCTGATAATCACCCTCATTTATCTGAGGTGCTGCTGTTTTTTCTAAAAACCAACAAAAAAAAGCAACAACATGGAGTAAAATATGGCATGGAAGGTGATCTCTCAGGTCCAAGTGGCTCATCTTCCCTTAGAAAAGTTTTCTGCTATTAGACTTATAGTCAACAAACACATTTGGTCAATTTGCATGAGTTCAGACTCAAATGAGTTCAGACTCTCCCAGTGAGGGCTTTTCATCTTCATATCCTGGCATATCCTACTGGAAAGCAGGAGAATCTAGTGGTCTTGTAGCAACAGCCTGGTTCCCTCAATGAATCTTTCTGATGCTCCTGACTTAGATACTCCTAGCTCCTAAAAGTGGAGATAGAAAAGGTCCAGGAGTTAAGCCTTCCTGAGGTGGGATGTCCAAAAAATGGCTGCAGCAGCTCCACAATGACACCAATGACTGTCCCAGCTCCTGCCCACTGTCAACAACTCCCATTTACTTTTTTAAGCTTTCTGAAGGCAGTGTTAAGCCCATGCATCCTTCAAACACCAAAAGTCTACTTTGCTACAGTGGAAAGCTGGGCACATGCACAATTGTTTTTCTTGAGACAGTGTTAAAGGCTTTTATCCTGGGCACAAGTGGATCCACTATACAGCCTTGTCACAAATCAGGAGCAGAAACTGTCTTTTCTTCCTTTGAAGGAAATCTAACCTATGTGAAAGTGCTGAATACATACAAGCGGGGAAAGTCTGTGAGCTTGGTCCAACACCCTTAACCCCTGGCAAAACTTTCAAATTGTGATGTGACTTGGAAGATAAATTACTCTAATAGGAGGTATGAAGGTAAATTAAAACAGAGGTGTTAATTTGGGGTGGGTGTGACTCTTTTGAAATGGATGAAACTGCCCTTCCTTTCACGGAGTCTGGATTTGCTGCCTTTCCCCTCCCCATACCTGTGGAAGAGCAGGTGTCCCACTCAGCTCAGGTGGGAGCCTGGGTGTGTGTCCTCAGCTCTCAGTCCTGCCCTTACCCCGTCTTTTTACCAAATCAAAAACAAGCCCAGAGGAATTTTAACCTGCTGTTTTTGTTCTGTTAACAAATACCAACCACAAACCTGTTTTCCTTGCTTCCTTGATGGAGAGGGAACTGATGTTTGTGCTTGTGGAGGTCAGGAAGGCTGGAAGGGTTAAACAGGCCTGGGTTTGAAAGCAGTGGAGAAAAAGAGCATGACAGCAAAAATTATTAAAAATAAAGCCAAAACATGAAAAACTGGCTACAAAGACAGACTTGGGCAAAAGCTTTTTATGGGAAGAGTCACATACACATATGGGATAAATTACAGAGAAAGGGCATGGAAAAAAACCCCATCTTAAATGTATATTTAAAAGCAAAAGAGCAAGGGGGGAGAAGAAGAGACACGGGATGTTGCTGAAGAAACATGATGAGAAAGACAGGAGCCAGCAGGAAATGGCAGCAAAAGAGCTGCCAGCAAAGGACTGGTGGGGCCAATGGTGCTCTGCCACCCTGGTTTGTCCAGGGCCTTTCTTGCACCTTTCCTGCTCGATTTAATATGGATGCACATGGAAAAGAGAAGTGAAACACCTGATCCCTCCTTGGGGGAATTCCTGTGGACTGCAGGGCACGGGGGAGAAGTAAGAGGAAGGGAACGCAGTACTCATTGCAAAACATTCCCTTGGCTGCCACCCAAGAATTCCTATGGGAACCTAAGGTGCTTTTGGCATGCATGGTGCTAAAATGAACCTTATCTATGCCACAGAAAATTAGATATGCACTGATTATCTGCGCACGCTGATGAGGGCAGCTGCACCCTTGACTGCTCTGGTTCATACCTGCTCTGCTCCCCAGGTTTATCCCTGCTTCCAGCCAGGTCTCACCGTGGCTGCAGCAACGCTGCTGAACTGAGCTTGTCCTTGTCTACACTTGCAGCTAATTCACATTCAGCCCTGGTTCAGCCGCTCCTGTTGCTGACACCTGTTGTCAGCAGTCGGTAATTTCTTTTTTTAGGACAAGCCCACATTGCCCTGGAGCTCAGAAAGGGCCTTAAATTAGACTTAATTCTATTCAGATGTAGTTAGCAGTATTTAATTAGCACAGTCCTAAAGCAAAAGTCAGTCTATTCCTTGGATCACTGGAGTGCATTCTGGATACTTTCCATATTGCTGCAGGAGTCTGACTTTTTTTTTTTTAATTTATTTTTTTCATTTTTTATCTTTAGCCCAAGAAATGTGCTGGGGCTTTTCAAGCACTTCCAGAGTAGGGGCCACATCTTAATAGACAGATTCCTTTGCAGATAGCTTCCTGCTCGTTTGCAATTGCAAAACTCCACTGAGGCAATTACCACGATTGCAGACATGGGAATGTGACATTAGGAGAGCATTTAATGTATTCTCAGCATCTGTTACAGTGCTGCTGCAAATGGAAACGTCGGGGAGATGCCAGCACTATGGGCAAGACTCGCTCAAGTTCGGCTGACTAGAGGTTCACACCCAGTCTGAGCTGGATGTGCAGGTACTCTCTGAAGCCCACGAACAGACACAGGCACATCCAGAGGGTGATTCACCTATCCCAGCTGGTGTCCCAGAGAAGAGGGATGGCTTGTCTTCTGGTGGTGCTCCATCCGGTGGGAAACGAGTAGTTTAGATGAGGAATCCCATTTTGTGCAGCTAAGATGAGGTGACTTGAACCCTGTGCTCTGTGATAGCTGTGATTTTCATAGACCACTGGTAACTGCCCCAGAAATTATGAGCCAATGCTATTTCACCTCCATGGATTTGTAAGCTGACAAACTAGGAGATCTTCTGCTTGCCAGAAGAGTTCAGTTTCCCAGAAAGTGATGCAGGCGCTGGCAAGAAAATACTCTATGGGAAAAAGGAGAAAGGGGGATGTATCAGCAGTAATAGAGACAAATCCCAGCCTTAAGATTAAAAGCCTTAGCTGTGTTATCCAAGTAGAGAACGAGGCTCTGGGAACTATTTCTTTAAACTTTGCTGCTTTTTCATCCATTTTCTCCCTTATTTCTGTGAAGATGCCTACACCACATGGCTAGAACATCATCCTACTTGAATCCATTTTTAAATGGATGTTCGGAGAAGACTATTGAACTGCTTATCCTAGAGCCTGTTAGTTCTCCTCTGGTGAAATATTTTCATTTTGCATGACATAAGTAAATATAAGAACAAAAGAAATAGAGAGAATTAATAACGTATATGTTCATTTTAAAAAGATCTGTGTTTCAGGCCCTGAACATGAAACAACCCCAAAAGACAAGCAGGAAACCCCAGGCTGGGTGACCTGGGAGAGCTTTTTGGTTGGGGTGCAGGTGGGATCTGAAATGGGGGGTGCTGGATGAGCTCTGTGCTGTGGGAGAGGACACAGCTGTGCTTTGAAGGGATTGATTCCTCATTTCTGGAAAGGAAGAGTTTGGACATCTTCATGGCTGCAGGTCTTGAGAGGAAAGGCTGCTGAAATGGTGCAGACTCACCCAACGGGGATGGGTCTCCCAAATATGCTGGGTACCATGATTTAATGAGGTTTCACTTCCCTCATCCCCTTCTCCTGTGGGTTTTGGGGCTTGTGCAGAGTTGGGTGTTCCTTGCAGTTCCATGGTTTCCAGAAGAGCCTGCAGCAGCCACGGGTGGTGACTACAGCTGGTCTTGAGAGCAGCAGGTCTCAGGCCAGAGCTTCCCACCTCAGCCTTTCCTACTACTCACCCACTTGGATCCTTGCTCAAAGTGCTGCTTCAGCTCCTCACACGTCCACTCACATCGTGGGGGGCAGTGGGATCCAGCGACCTCACAGCTTGTGAAAACATCTCATTTGCTTTGGAGGATCTCCCTCTCACGTTGCACGGAAATACCAGCTGGCAGGGACCGGCCGAGGACTGGGAATTCCCTCCACCGCTGAGTACCTGGGACCAAGATTCAGTGCCTACCCCCTACCGACCTGTGGGTCCTGCCGACACCGCTGTTGGTGGGGTTGTGCTGTGAACCAGACCTGGCAGCTACACTGAATATTAAACAAACCCCCACTCTGTCCCTCCTTTATTTCTACTCTAACCTGAGGCACTGCCCAGGCCTAGCTAAAACCTTGCCAAAGAGGAGCATCCACTCCACTGAGAGAGAAGGTGAAACCAGGGTGAAAATGCACAGCTGGAAATGGTGATGGTGGAAAAAATGTGACTTCGAAGCAGATCTCAAGAGTTTTGTTTTGGTGGGCTTTTTATAAGAGTCTAGGCCTAGATTTTAAGAAGTTAGCCTGAAGCTTGGACTAACGTGATTAGTTTCAAATCAGCTGTTAGGGACAAACACATTGCTTCTTTGAATTGAAAGTATCTTTGAGTACCCAAAGTACTTTAAATACTTTTGAGCCTTTGAGTATCTCAATCTGCCTGGCAGAGGGAATCCCATCCCCTACAAACACTCTGATGGGGCACTGCCACAGAAATCATCCAGCTCATCTTCCCTCTTCTCCAAACCCTCACTCCCTCCGCTGTCACAAACATTAACATGGCTCTGTGCTCACACAGGTTGGGGAAGTAGTCCTGTGGTTACTACTGAGTTTAGCATCTTCTTTCCTTCCTCAGAAGAGGCCACTTTTTGAGCTCCCTCTTCCTCAGTGGTGAAAGTGCAACAGTTTGTAGCAGTGCTGCAAAATCATCTGGATTAGTCCCCCTGCACAATCCTTTCATTTTTGTTAATTTCTTTTCTTACTTTTCAGTTTCATTTCAAAGGCCTTTCTTAAAGCTGAGGTGAGAAAAAGTGGCAAAGGATGGAAACCTCTTAAATTGGCCTTGTGACATTGTAGGTGTGGAGAGGATGGTGCAGAAAATCGTAATGTTTAACCCTGTCCTGCTGGGGCCAGGAGCTCAGCTGGGGTTGCTTTTGGCACCGGAGCCCATCCCTTTGGTGTGTGCCCATCTGCAGGACACACCACGCTGCCCACTCCTCCTCCTCCAGGATTTTGGGGAGCTCTGTCAGGCCGTGGGGCACACGGGCTTGCGACAACTCGCTTATGCAACACAGGCTGTATCTGCTTGCTGCTGCCAGATTGCGGAAATCTGCAAATAATTGCAAAGTCTGCCAGTTTAATTGGATTGTGGTGTATTTGCACAGATGGGTGAAGTCTTCCAGGCCAATATTTTCCAGAGTGACTTAGAAGTCTCTCAGCTATAAGGTACTCAATATGACAGAACATAGAAGCAATGGGTTTCTGCAGATTTTTTTAAGAGAAGCACCCCCAAACTGAAGTAATCCAATCCATCAATCACCCAGAAATCCCTTGCCACAGAGACCTTGAGATGGGGGATCTTTCGCAGTAGCTTGATGAAAGCCAAACTAAATTCATAAAAATAATATAAGACATCTTAACACATCATTTGTTCAGCAGAAAAATCCAGTGTGAATGTGTATGTGTGCAGGCATTTTTACAGGAAATATAATGAATAAATGAATATTTGTAAAACAAGAGGAGGAGGAAAAGAAAGACGTTTTATTTCATGTGCGAGTCGGCTGTTGTTGTTGTTGTTATTTTTTTTAATGAGGTACAAAATGTTACTGTGGAACATTGTCCCTGTGTGCCCTGGCCCCTTTCCAGGCCTAGAGCTCAGTACTTACTGGGGAAAAGAAAGCCTCGTACTTGACTTTCTGAAAGATAGGCTGTTATCGCTTGTTAGAGGCTGAAAAGGAAAAGAATCAAATTACTTATTAATTAAATACAAACTCTGTGAAACTGCTCCGAAGAAACTAGCCCCCAGGGCCCAAGCTACAGATGCCCAATATCTGAATGTACAAAAGAAAAACAGTTTATTAGCATTATCATTGGCTTTTTCTACCACGAATTCACAGGGAGACAAGAAAGCCATAGAAGACACTGCTGTTCTCACCAAGAGATTCCACTAAATCACCCTCAAAAAAATCTGCAATTTGTAAGAAGGAATAAATGGCTATTTTAAAACATTGTTAGGAACATTTACAGAAGCGGTAGGACCAACTTAAAATCATTCCAATTAAATCAAAACATTTTCCACAGGCAGCGAAATGATGTAGTTACATGATCTTGACGTAACTACTTTTGAGAATGCGACCTTGGAGGTCTGCACGACTATAATGAAGTCGAGGTACCCTAGTGCTAAAGTCACTCTTGAAAACAGGACTTCCGTAGCTTTGAACCTAACCTACCTGGCTTTGGAAAGTCTTCCCAAATACTTCTCCAGATCATATATCCAGAGCTGAAGTCAACATTTCCCTTGTGTAGCCAAAGTGGACCTCAGCTCCTGGTGCGAGCGCTTCTCACTGTTCTGCTGTGTCAATTAGCTTTTGTCTTAAAGCTCGTGGTCCTGAAGCCATGCTACTGCCAAAATCCTTGAATCTTTCCTTCGCAGCAGAATGAGCTTCTGGTTCCTGTGGGTGAGGAGGAAGCCTCAAAAAAGCAGAAGAAATTATAAAGAACCCCAAAATTTTATTTTTCTGAAAACCCAGCATTATGAAATCCCTGAAGCAACTCTGCACCCTCAGAACCATTAGATCCCAACCTCCCCCTTCCCACCAGGCACCTTGAGAAGGCTTCTTGCCAACCACCCTCTGGAGCATCAGAGACAGGTTTCCAAAGGCGCTTAGATGCCTGAATGCCTTGGAGGAGTTGGCCCTGACTTATCAGCAGGCTTAACTCAGCCTGTTGGGCGGCTGACCAGCCTCTTCTGCATGCTGAGGGTTAGGGCTTTTGTTTTTTATGCTGGGGCTGAGCAAACCAACCACACCAGAGCGAGGCAATCCCAAGGCAGGGCCTAGCAAGGTCTCACAGTTTGCTCTGAAGACTTGCAAGAAAGGGCTCCACAATGGCCTGGGAAGCTCTGGCTGCACTCAGGTTCTTCAGCCCCCCTCGAATCAACAGGGCGCTGTAGGCTCAAAAAGACACCCACAGGGCCAGATGAGGGCTTGGGTTAATTTTTGGTAGTTTTAATTGGTTTTGAAGGGCAAAAGGAGTTCTGAGAGGTTGACCATGGCTCGAGAGTTCTGGAGACCACCAGGAATAGAAGAACTTCTTTTCGGACCTTGTTACAGAGATCCAAGGATCAATTTTTGAGTCAGACCACAGCTTTTGCTGCTTTTGTGATTTCCTACCTGTCTTTTGCAGCTTGGAGTGGGGGGCAACAGAAGAAAAGGAGAATTCCCAGGGCCTCTCATAGTATCAGCTATGTTTCATGGTTGCCATTCGAGTCAGTTATTAAATATAAACCGTGATAGTTGCAAAGCTAACTTTGTCCTTTGCAAACATTTTGAGTGGAAGTTGTTTTCAAAAAGCCTTTCAGACTAGAGATAACAAGGTGACAAATCCTTTAAAGTGATGCTTTCAGGTACTCCTCTTTGAATAGATGTCCCAGTTTAGCTGCTGGCAGGCAGAACAAAGGGAGTAACCAGGCAGCTTGTGAGAGTCAAAATCACAGCAGATTAGGCCTCTGCTCAGAGAAACGTTTAACTCCTTACGAGGGAAACCCAGAACATGTGCTAGCAAATAAAAGGCCTCTCTTTTTCCATCTTTCTCATAAGTCACTGAAGTCAGGGCCACAGTGCATTTTGCAATAGACTGGCTTCAGTGAAATAATGTTTGCTTTTCGACTTGCCAGCTTGCTCTACTTTTTGAGGCTTGGCTGGTTTAGGTCAGTCATGAACAGGGGCAGGAGCACTGATGCAGCATTGGTAACAGGGCTCAGGAGGCTCTTGCCCTGGCAGGACTATCCTGGTGGGCACGACTGGAGGGATGGTGGTGGAGCACTACTTTTTACAAGGGCCTGGAGTGACAGGACAAGGGGGAATGGCCTCACACTGACAGACAGCAGGTTTAGATTGGGTATTAGGAAGAAATTGTTCCCTGTGAGGGTGGTGAGGCCCCGGCACAGGTTGCCCAGAGAAGCTGTGGCTGCCCCATCCCTGTCAGTGTCCAAGGCCAGGTTGGACAGGGCTTGGAGCAAACTGGGATAGTGGAAGGTATCCCTGCCCATGGCAGGAGGGTGAAAAACTGGATGATCTTTAAGGTCCCTTCCAACCCAAGCCATTCTGTGATTCTGTGATTCTCTGAAATGCCTGTCACCCACCTCATAAGAATTTTCTCGTTGCCAGACGCTTGCAGAATCCACTTTCAATCTTCCTCTGTAACAACATCCCATTACTGTAGGTTAATGCCCTGGCTTTTGCATCCTGGAGCTGTACAATTCCCTTGCTAGGTTGGTTAACACAAACGAGATGTGTTACTGTACAGAGTGTTTCCAACAGCTAAAAGTCTAAACAGATTAGGAAAAGGGTGAGGGAAGAAATGTAGGTGCCAAGAGTTGCAGCAATGTGAGTGACATGGGCAGGGTAAGCCAGAACCAGAACTCAGATCCCAAGCCCTGATAGTAATCTGTTACTTAATGCCATCATTTTGGTATGTGAGATGGGTCATCTTCCTTAAAGGGTTTAGAAAGTAGCCAGACCAGTTCCTCTGTTTATATAAGGAAGATGTTTGTAGACCTCTTGATCCTAAGGCAATTAATACAGCCCACTAGGGAAAGAAAAAAAGGGGGGGAGGGAAGAAAAGAAAAAGAAAGAGAAAAGGGAAAAGAAGGAAAAAGAAGAAAAAAGAAAGTGAAAAGAAAAATAAAAGTAAAAAGGAGAATTGGGCTAGATTCTCATGCAAACAGCACCCAGAACGCCTAAAATTCTAACAGATGCAGATGTTTTTATGTCGAGGTATTTTTTTTAGTGAGTGGCCTCTTTGTGGTCAGCTGTAAGCATCACATTTACATAGTTCTGTATTTCTGAAAAAGCCTATTGCATGAAGTTGGGATCCTACCAAATGAAAACAAAACACAACACTAACGAAAAATAACAAGCTCTTCCAACAATGTTCAGTAACTGACTTAGAGGTTAGTGCTGTGTTCTGGGAAAAAAAAATTATCCAGGCACCATATAATTTCATGCACTAAAACCGTTAAACATTTCAGAGGAACATAACATGTGAGACAGGGTGTTTTTATTTAATGAATGGCTGTAAGAAATGGGGCCAGCATCCCTTCTCACAGATGAACGCCTTGTGCCAAGAGCGTTACTGTACAATGTGTCATCAGCCGGGAACCTAAAGAATTGTACTTGAGAAAACATTGCTACAAAATATCATCCCCTTCCCAGAAAGGTTCACTTCAGGCTTTGTAGAAAAACAGGACAACTCATTTCCACTGCACATAATTCTTCTGTTGGGAAACTTTCTTAAAGGCGTAGGTGGCAGAACAAGGGGCTGGAGAACTGTTTAATCTCGTAGTGACAATAATAGCTCCTGGTTATTGCTGGTGCTCAGCTCCTGCTTTGAGCTTTCGGTACTCAGAACTCTACAAACATGGAGCAGGTTAATCCTCTCCACACCCTGAAAAGGGAGAGGGGGAGAGGGAGAAGGAAAGGGAAAGAGAAGGGGAAAGAGAAGGGGAAGGGGAGGGAGAGAGGAGCAGAAGTGGGGGGAGGGGAAGGAACACAGAAAGGGAAAGGAATTTTAGCTACCATAAGAAGCCTCTAGTTAAGACTCTTATGTCAAAAATTTGCTATTTTAACAAAGTGGCATGGGTTATGTGATGAATTAAATGGGAAGTCTTATAGACATTAAGTTAGACTTGATTGAAAATGACTTTTTTTCATATGGTGTGTTTTCTTCAGAGAAATTAGGTCAGTTCACAGCAAGTAATCACTTTACTGATTTAGGCCTCACCTCTACGACAGTAGTATTTGCTGGGATAACTCAACATAATCACGTGTGAGTGTGTGTATTTATTTTTAGGGACTGTATATTAACATCCTCTTTCTTGTTCCTGGTTTGAAAAAGGAGAAGTTGATTACTCAGAAGGGTGCATCCATCACTGCTGGCTGTAGGACACTCCTGGCTTCACCTGCTTCAAGAGCAATTTAAGCTTGCTCCTATTTTGCACTTCAAACAAAATAAAAAACAAAAATAAAATTGTCTGAGCCATACCAGAAGAGTCTTCCCTGAGATAAAATCAGGGTATTATTGAAGGGCTGCTCCTTTGGCAAGTCAAGGGAAGCTGGTGACAAGCAGAGAGCTCCAAAGAGAGAAGAATGGTACTTCCAGTGCTGATAATTTAACCTGCTTCTTCTGCAGACATAACTGTGTAACCTGCCCTATAGTTACAGCACAGAGAAGGCATTTCTGACACATTACCTGCTGCTTGAAACAAATCCCATTAAGGACACCCCAAATCCCATTAAAGACACCCCCAACCTGTACCTGTGGCCAGCACCCTCACAAGGGGTGCTCAAAATCCCCCGGGACAGTTGTGGCACCTGAGCCCACCCCGGGATGCTGCAGGTGGTGACAGGGCCGGTACCGCTGGGCACCCCTGCTCCCCAGGGAGAGGTGAGAGGCAGCACGGATGGGAGCAGGACCCGCCCAGGGACAGCCCGGGAGGGCACTGGGATGCTGCCAGCAGCGAGGCCAGGTCCTGGCGCTGGCCTGATCTCTGTCCTTAGGCTCCCTCTAGAGTTTACAGCAAACGAGCAAAAGGTCTCAAGCGCCACTCGCGCAGGAGGGTGGCATCTCCTCGCCCCGCTAGGCAGTGCTCTGGTCCTGGGCACTGCTGGATTATGTCCCAGGGCCTTTGTACACTGAAATGGCTCTTCCCTTCCTGACAGTCCCTGCTGCTGAACCTCACCGGGCCCTAACCCTGCCCAGAAGGGAAGGGCTCCTGTTAAGTGAATGTTACATGGTGAATACGTGGGGCCTGCAGCTCAAATCTCACGGCAGGCTCGCCTCACATCCCTTGAAGAAATTAGAACTTGGCCTGGAAAACTGGAGAGGTGGGGAAGCAGCACTGGCTCAGTAACAGCTGAGGTGGGTTAGGAGCAAACCTCCTCAAACCTCCAGATGGGTCATGCCCCATGTCCCCACCTTCTTCATCCTCAACTCTGGAAGACACATAGCGTGGAGGAGCTCAGGTATTATTTCCAATTTTCCCCCTATTTGCAAGGGAATATATAAAATCCCAAGCAACCCAGACGCTTTATGTGTGCGGCTCGGATGGGCTTTGCTGGTTCCCCCGACAGCCTTATAAAGTGCTGGGGAAGGAGGGTGGCCAAAAAGAAGACGGGAGGCTTGCCTAAGCGATTCTGGAGGAAAGAAAAACAGCGAGCAGCTCTGCCAGTGGAAAAGCCCAAACAAGAGCGAGGAGAGGGGCAGTGGGAAGAGAGGGGACAGAGCGTCCAGAGCCTGTTAGAGGAGCCAGGACATTCTTCGCCCAGACCTCCCTACAAACACTCCTCCCTCCTTCCTGCCTCGCTCCTCCAAGTTTTGTTTGGGGTTTGGGGTTTCGTGTGGCTGTTTGTTTTCCTTTCTCTCTCCAATCCTCTCCTCCGGTCTCGGACCGGGCGCATCCCCAGGCGGAACGGCCCCGGAGCGGGGCAGAGCCGCCCGCGGGAGGCTGCAGCTCCGCGGGGGAGGCTCAGCTCTCGCCCCCGTCCCCACCCCGCACCGCCTCCCCACTGCTGTGCCCCTCTTTTGCAAGACGATGGCGCTCTGATCTTTCCCCAGCTTCGCTCCGGGACTTTCGAGTATATTTTTTTCCTGTATTTTTTTTTTTTTTTCCACGCTTCACTGCTACTACGGGCGGGCGCCTGCCTCTGTCCCGATTTGCTGCAGCCATCGGGGGTGCCTGACTGTAAACAAAACACTTTAGATCATGGCAAGGTCGCTGCAGACACAGCCTTTTTTTTTTCTTCTCTCTGCAGCCGCGGCGTTTTAAGGTGGATTGCCGAGATCTCATGGAAGAGGAGGGGGGACGAGCCGAGAGAGCCGAAAGAGCCCGGAGAGCGGCGGGACCAACCCCGATCCCCGAGCCCGGCCGCGGATGCTCCGGGGGTGCGGATGCTCCCACCCCCGGGGGGACACTCTGATTTTTTTTTTTTTTCATTTTTTTTTTTTATNGATTTTTTTTTTTTTTTTTCAATTTTTCTTCTTAATTTTCCCCCCTTTTCCTGATGATTTGTCCCAGCGCGACCCCAACGTTTCCGGCGGCGCGGGCTGGGGGGCTGCGCTGCCCGCGGAAAGACGCGCAGCTACCGCGGCTGCGGGGGTACACCCCCTCCCCTTTCCCTGTCCCCAGCCCCTCGGAGAGCGAGGCAGGGTGACAGAGGAGAAGGGATAGCGGGATAAACC
>VZTG01001714.1:0-23678 GCA_013397845.1 Melanocharis versteri
GGATGTGTGAGTGTTCTGTAATCATCAGGAACTTCTTCCTTGGTTCCTGGGGATG
Source organism: Melanocharis versteri (assembly GCA_013397845.1). Lineage (NCBI taxonomy): Eukaryota > Metazoa > Chordata > Aves > Passeriformes > Melanocharitidae > Melanocharis > Melanocharis versteri. Next base: position 56 of record VZTG01001714.1, read on the forward strand.
CCCCAGGACCCAGATCCCCATCTCCTCCCCTCAGTCCCTTACAGCTCTGTGTGAAATCAGTTGTTCCTGGTTCCATACCCAGGAAATCCTCTCAGATTCCTCAGTTGTTCAGATAAGGGATGTGTGAGTATCCCGCAGTCGACAGGAACTTCTTCCTTAGTTATTCACGTGTCCTTTCCCTTTGTCACAAGCAGTTAAAATGTTAAAGCAGCCTTGAAATGTGGAGTAGCCCCCAATGTGCACTCCCAGCTCTGATGAGGCAGGGAATTAAAAAAAAAAAGAGAAAGAAGAGGGGAGAGAAATCTCAGTCCAGAGATTTGGGGCCCATTTACAGCCCAGCACCACTGGAGCTGATGATGTTGTAATAATGGGATTGCTGCTGTAAATGAGATATTATCTCACTTTTTGTTTAGGAGCTTCAGGTGCAGTTAATCCCTCCAGTGGTGAGAGGAACAAGGACTTTGTAGAAGGATGGTCTTTCCCTTCAGACAGCTGAAATTAAATGTGCCAGGAGACAGAGAGTGAGCACAGACAGAAATGAGGCGAGGAGCTGGAGTAGTTTATCATGACGGGCCACAGATGCAGCCCCAGGAAAAGCTGCTGCTTCACTGGTTTGTTTTGCAAAGGTGTTTTCAGGAGAGCCGTGAAGGGGAACAAGGATTTGGCTTCGTGCACGTTTGCAGGTTGCTTCTCTGGACTCTAAGAAAGCTCCAAAACACCACACAAATGATAAAATAAAGCGTCTGAGGGCTTGGCAGCCGCGTGTCTTTGGAAGAGACATCAATAACTCAGCAGCCAAGAGGTAAAGGCAGCATAGGAAATGAGTAAACCAAAACAGCAGCTCCTGTCAGCTTGGCTGCAGGACCAACTTCACACCAACACTTGTGTTTCCAGCTGAAATCCAAACTGCAGTGGAAACAGGGCTCCTGGGGGGCGGGTGGATCCTGCAGGGATCCTCACAGCCTGTCTGGAACCAGCACATTCAACCTCTGCCAGGGTTCCAGCAGCACACAAATAAACGAGAAACAGCGTCTTTTGTTTTCCCAAACCCCGTGGCAGGGCTTTGGCTGGACACGGGGGTGTGGAACCCAGAGCAGGGATGAACTGCAGGTGGAGGTGATGCCAGCACAGCTGAGCTGTTGTGGGAGGGCTGCAGACCCCACCTGGCTCACATCAAATCAGGCCAGAGTTTATTTAGGTGCTTCCAAGGTCCTCTCTCCATGGCAAAGGCACTGCTGAAGGGGTGCCGTGGGCAGCAGGAGGATGAGGAGGGGAAGCAGCAGGACTGCATCCTGCTTTTTGGTAGAAATGTGACTTTTAGCAGCTGCTCAGAGGGAGAATTGCATTTCAGAGCTCGTTCTTGCTTTCCTCGTGGTGGTCACCAGTGCTGCCCTGCTCTGCTGGTTTTCTGCTCCTCCTTGGAGCCGGTTTCTCTCCCTCTCTCCCTGCTTACACAGCAGTGCAAGGCGCTGGAGAGAGGCAGCTTGGGGCGCCTGGGGCTCTGTGAAGCCTCTGAGCTGCCCAGCGCTGCCAGGAGAGGGAAGTGCGAGCTGCCAGGCTGTGTGACAGCGAGGGACAGCCGTGGTGACAGCGAGGGACACCCGTGGTGACAGGGTAGGGCATGAGTGGCAGCCCTGACACGGCTCCTGACCGGGCCCAACCCTTCCCACAGCTCCTTCTGGGAGGGATGGGAAGCTGGGATTGCCCCTGGGGTGTGGAGGGAGGCAGCAGCAAAGCCTTGGCTGGGGGCTTTCCTTGCTTTCCCTGTGTTCCCTGGCCCTCAAATCCTTGTGTCCAGCTGGGATTGAGACAGAACTTAATTTAAGGGTTGAGAGCATCCTTAACTGATGAGGAGAACAGCTCTGAGAGAGCTGGAGGTGAGCCCAAAAACCTCACACAGCTCAGCCTGACAACAAAGAGATGCCAGCTCCTGTTTTTGCACCTTTAAGTACCTAAAACCCCCTTTTTGGAAAGCAGCCCGACCTTTCCAGGGAGTTTAGGGCACCAGTCATAAACCAGTCATTTTTTATCAGACAGGGGAAAAAAAAAAATTCTTCCCAGGAAATGTCCCCTCCTGGTTCTGTCTTCCCAGAAAAAACCAACACTTTTAGCCTTCAACACTTACTAACTCGAGAGCAGGGATTGCAGGTGATGCTCTTGGCAGTAATGGACAGCTGAGAAGATTTGTTAAGGGTCCAGAACTTCCCTGGATTAAACTCAAGATCGTGAGGCTTTTAAAAATGCCGTCATTCTGCTCATAAAGAAATCACAGCCTATTCTGAGTAGGAAGTGATTTTTCATAAAGTGTGGTCCCTTTAGGCCTGTGAATCTCCTGTTCTCATTGCCACCGTAATACTTTTCACCTAACAATCCTAAAATGTCTCTTTTTCGCTTGGTCAAAGCTCATTTTGCAAAGGCAGAGGGAGGGGAACATCACCGGGCTGGAGGGGCTCTGGGTGGTTCAAGTTGGCTGGATAACTCTGTCCTGAACGGGCCAGAAACTGGGGAAACACCTTTTACCACAAGAAACAGAGACAAAAATCATGGAGAAGGCGAGTTTTTTGGACCTCAGAGTTTTGTGAGGGGAAAAACCACAAAACAGTGGAATTCTTGGAAGAGGAGAGGGACACCCACAGCAGGAAGGGCTCAGCTGATGTCACAGCCCAACATCTGCAGGAACCGAGCAGAAATCCAAGGAATCCTCAGTGCTCTTTTCCAGGGACTTTCCTGCTCTGCCTTGCCCAGCTCCCAGGCACAATCCCGGATTAACCCACTGTGTCCCGGTGCAGAGCTGTCCCTTCCTGCCTGGAAATGGCCAATTTTTTGTGAAAAATGCTGCATTCCCTCTCCTGGCCGGCTCGGAGGCCCTGGTGTGCCTCTCCCCTACTCCCACCACGGAAGGATTTGTTATGTTTATAGGCAGCAAAAAGGGAATTTACATTTAAATAACCTGCCAGCAGCAAGAGGCACCTGGTACCTGCTACTTCTGTCACTCCAAAAAGAAGCAAAATTCACCCCAGCGACCGCCCTGACCCCATAAAGAGGGGTATTTGTGTGTGAACCCAAATTTCGGAGGCTGAGGATTGTGGTGTCCCGATATCTGAGGGGTTTTTACAGGAATGGAGAAGAATGTGACGCAAAAAGTGCTGTGGGCACTGAGGAGAGTGAGCCTGGCAGGCCAGGGGGAGAAGGAAAAATTCAGGAGGATTGGGGGAGGTGGAATTAGTGGGAAATCAGCGTGTTCCTGCAGAGGGAAGGGCTGATAATGGGGAGAGACAAGAAATGTGAGGATCCAAGTGGATATTGATGCTGCAACAGGCCGGGGAGGCATCAAAGGGGAGATAAACCAGGTTGCCAAGGAATCCGAGGCTTTCTTCAGTCCCCAGCCCCCCCTTCCTTGAAAGGGAGGCTGAAGAAACAGAAACAACGAATGCACTGCCAGCGAGGTCCTAGCCAGGATAAATAAATCCCAGCTGAACTTTGTCCTTTATTTTTGATGCTTTTTCAGGGGAAAGCCAAATTCTGCTGTTCTCCTGAGGAGCTCTCCCTGGTTCTGCAGGGTTTCGGCCCAGCCCTTCCTAAAAACGGCATTGGATTCCTCACTTCATCCCTCGCTGGCTGATCCAGGGAGGTGAGGGGACTGCAGCACCCAGAGCTCTCCCAGCCCATCAGTGGCTCATAAAATCCCCAAATCCAGGGCTCCTTGCACCTGCCTGAAGCCCCAGGACCACCACCAGAGATTTGAAGTGGTCTCCAGGCCAGGGAAGGGGTGAAAGTGAAAAAAATAGGAGATCCAGAGGAAGCTGGTGTGCTCACTAACCTTCAGGGTTTGTTCCTGAACAATTCTTGCAGTTATCCAGATGGGCCCGGTTCCAAGTGGATGTTTGTGTAACTCCTGAGGGGCATTAGCAGCTCCAGATCAGCATTTTAATCTTCCTTCAATTCCTATTTTCCTGTGCAGCCTCTGGGGAGCATCTCGGAGCTTTTGGAACAGTAATGGGAGATGTAAAGTGAAACGAAGGGGGTGGCTGGTGCGGAGGAGGAGATGCTGACCTCCAAAAAAATGGGACTTTTCCCGAAGTTTGCTCAGCTCTGCAGCTGTGCTCAGCTGCTCCCAGAGCCGTGATCGCTCTGGAGGAACCTGCCTGGCAACCCAAAATGCAGACACAGCTCGATTGGAGACAAATCCCCCCCCCGCCAGCTCCTGCAGAAAGAAAACCTCTCCGCCTTCAAAGCAAACCCCAGGTTTTCCCAAACTGGCAGGAAATGACTCATCCCACAAATATAGACTCGGAAATATTCAAGTTCTCATCCAGGTATGGCCGTGGGAGCACTAGGAAAAAAAACCCCTTAATTAGGGTTTTGTGGGGAAGTGTTTTGGAGGTCTCAGGTGCTCTGCTTGTCCTGTGCTGGTTTTGAGCCTCTTCAAGTGCAAAGAGATGCGAGTGAAGCCTCTGGTCTGTGATTTCCGTGTGGAAAGGCTTTTCCTGGGACAGGGAAGCTGTTGCCCACAGCATCCAGCCCAGCAGCAACTCTCTCGCCAGAGTGGTACAGGTAATTAGACAAGTAATTAGACAGGTAATTAGACAGGCAATGTCCAGGTAATTAGACAGGTAATTAGGCAGCCAAACCATGACTGACAGGAAACTTGGGCACCCCTTCCTGGGGTCATAACTTCAGGATGTATTTCCCACTGCCTCAAGAGAAGAGATTTTATCCAGCGTATTTAGACTCAGCTAAAAACTGTTTTTCCTAGGCAATGCCCAAGAATTCTGTTCCATTTCTATTTTATGTGGGGGGAAATGGATAGGGAATGATGGAAGAACAAAACAAATCCAAAAATAATCCCCTGCCCTTGTTTTTGTTCTGTCACTGGCTCCCTTTGGCCGTGCTGACATCCCCTCGTGGGCATTTAATCATATTGATTACATTGATATTGTTCTGTAGGGTTTGCTCTGATTCTTGGCAAAACAGAAGCAAAATAAAGCTCTGCTGAAGAGTCTGGGGATGTTTCCCTACACAAACCCCCAGGTTTTGGGTTTGGGATTTTCTCTGGGGGAGAGATGGAAGCAGAGACAGTGGAAATATCAAGGTCTGTGCGAGTTGATTCCCATCCCTTTTCCCGCTTTCCCGTCTCCCTGCTGGGTATAAATTTCAGCTCATCCTCATTCTGGTGCTCCCATTCCACAGGGAATTCTCTCCTCAGCGTTGGAAAATGCCTCATTAGGAAGGAAGCAGGCGGGGAAGGCTTTGCTGACACAGGATCTGGGGGGGTGATATTAGGGTTTTTTTTGCTTTTCCTCAACTCAGCTGTGGTAGTTTTCATCAAGGATGTTTGGGTTGAATTTTCCTAATATATTCATCTCAGATTTGGGGAGATTTGTATTATTTTGGTCTCCACATTGAGCTGGATGACCCTAAAGACAATCTGAACTGTTGTCCCAACACCAAAAAAAAATCCCAAATAAATAAGCACAGCTCAGACTCCTCTTCCCCATTTAGTGTCTCCCTTTTTGGGGATGTGTCAGACACTGAGCTCATCCTTTCAAGCACGGTGTTAATGTAGAGGAGTTTTCAAATTGCCATGTGTAGATGCATTAAAAAAGCTTGATCTGTTTTTCTGGTGGGAGGAAATGTTTTCTCTTAAGAGGTTCCAAGCAAAACTTAATCCACTTTTCCCCACTGTCTTTCCACTGAACTGAAAAAAAGATGACTTCATCAGATTTCTTGATTTTTTTTTTTTTTTTTTGGCTTTTCTTAAACTTCACCTCCATGAATCATGTGTTTATCTTTAAAATCAAAAAGAAAAACTCTCTGGCTCCCCCCGCCTTGCAGTGCCATTAAAAATTCTAAAAGCCGTGTAGCCTTAGAGAATAGCCTTTCCAAAGACATGAAAAAGAATTGCTGATTTATTTATTATTTATAGAGCTCATTATATTTTAACTCCAGGGGGTGGCAAATATAGGATTGACTCCTTCAAACAACTTGTGGGCCCTCCAGTGGTGCTCTCCGTGCTTTCTGTGCTGGAGAAGGGAGGGAAAAGCAGGCCCAGAAGAAAAGTGAATTAAGGACAGGTAGGGTGGGCAGCTTTTGGGAGGTTTGATGGGCTGGGATGAGGAATAACAGGACCAGTTTGGCCAGGAGAGCTGGGAATTATCTGCAGTGGGATTCAGAAAGTTGGGAGGTGGCACGGGATCACCCCAGCAGTGCATGGAGGACTGGAGGAAGGGAATGGTTTCCTTGGGAGTGCTGTGAAACACGGAGAATTCCCAGCTCCTCTCCCCTCATCCTGCTCCATTAAACTCCCTCAGGAAGGAAGCTGCAAGTGGGGCTCAGATGGCAAAAGAGCCCTGGGAGCAGGAGCTGAGAGCGTGCAAGAGGCAGAGAAATGGCCTCAAACCCCAAGGCTTTGTGAGCAGAGGAGACGTTTGGAAAGGCACTCGGGTTTGTGGGGTTTTCCCATCTCACTGGTGTTTACTGGGGAGTTTTTGGGAGGGATGGGTTGGGACTGAGCGTCTTTTTGGGGCTCCAGATAAAAGGGGAAGAGCCCGAGCAAGGAACTGCAGCTGTTCCTTGCTGTGACATAGGAAAGTTGTTATAAACCACATATCCAAACCTTTATCCTGTCCCTGAGTTCCCTCATCCCTACGGGCCTGTTAAAAGCCACATTTTACTGCTGTGATGTTGCTGCTGGCAATATAAATCTAGAATATTTAGAGGAGAAAAGTGCCCTGCCTTAATTTCCAACACTTGACCTTTGAACCTTCCACTCCTCCCTATTTTTAGGGGGTTTGTGATGACAGAACCTTTAAAATCCGGGGGTTTTTTTGCTGATTGTGACTCCCTATCACAACTTTGGTTAAACTGTTCCCAAATCCTGCTCCTTAGCATAATTTGGGTGGATTTATCCTGCATCTCAGCACTACCCCTGATTATTTACGGGAGCTAACAGCCAATCCAATCAACTTTGATGGGAGAAGGAGAAAAATACCCCCTCCCTTTGCCAATAATTCGTGAGTTTGGGGGTGCAAATAAATGCAAATAGGTCATAAAACACCCTGGCTCGAGGCAGGGGGAGAATCCTTGTGTTCTTCCATCAGGTGTAACAAAATTCCAGGGATTGCACAGACTTGCTGCAAGTCCTTTATCTTTAATCTGTTTGGTTTTTTTTTTCCTGCTGATTAGAGCTTTCCTAATATTGGGGGTGTTAATTTATGTAGATTTATGCACACTGGCAGTATTTATGTGAGTGTACACCAAGAAAAGGGGGGAAATGGTGTCATTGTCAGAGATGTCCACAGTGAGAGGAGCCTCTGGAGAGGCTTTGCCTTGGGAAGCAGCTCTGCATTCGAGCTAAATTCCATCATTCTGTACATGAGGAACCATCTCAACCTCAAAAGGGAGAAAATCAGGGAAGCCTTGAATTGTGATAATATTCCAAGAGGTTTTTGCTGTTCGAATTCCAGGGCAAGGGGACAGCCAGCTCCTCCTGGAAGCTCAGCAAAGCACACCCCAAAATCCCAAATTCCCACGGGATATGGGGACGATTGTCCCAGCAGCAGCAGGGCCTGCACAGCCTTTCCTGATCCCAACTTCGATTTCCCCACGGAAACTCGCTCTGTGTCCTCAGCAGCTCCTGGATTTTTTCTCCTTCGGGAAAAATAAGGATTCACATCTTGTTTGTCTCCGTTGTCTTGTTCCTGCTGCTGACCCGGGGATAAGGATCTGGCGCAGAACATTTTATCAGCTGTAGTAAATGTTCTTTCTGTATTAATCCATTTGGGATCAATAATTAATGCTGCTGTCTCCTTTACAATCCCCCTCAGCAGGAGAGCAGGTCAGGATTTCACGGCTGTGTGCTCCTTGAAGCCCCCACAATCCCCAAATACACAAGGATTCCTGTATTATGAATTTTTATTTTCCTTGTTTAGGGGTCAGCAAGATCCCGATTTATGGAGACAAGGTGGATAATTGGGAATGGAATTCCCAGCACACAGAAAAGGCAGCAAAGATTGAGGAAGGATCATCCCTCCTTGGTCAGGGACAGAATAACTCAGAGAGGCTTGTGGGGCAGAAAAGGAGCATTAAATTGGTAGGAAAAGCAAAAAACAGAGAGGGTTTCTCTGCCCAGCACAATCTCCCCAGTGCTGAGAGTTTTCTGGCCAATTCTTTTGGCAGAGATCACCAAATTCCAGGTTTGGGCCAGCGCAGCCCAAACCTCACGTGCCAGTGGTGATTCCAAGGTGGAAATGCTTCGTGCTCTCTTGAGCCAGTGCACGTCCCTGGGGCATCTCTTACTTCAAAAATCAAAGTGATTCGGGTTCCAAATTTCACAAAACGAATCGGGCAAGGCTCAGGAGCCAGAATTTCTCTGGCTTTCAGCTGTCTTTAGCTACCAGCTCCCCTCGGGCCAGTCCACAGCACATCAGGGCTCTTTCTTGGCTGCTTTTCTGAGGCATTAACCAAGAGCAGATAAATCCTGAGCTTAAGTTTATTTTGGGAACAGCAAAATGCCAGGATGGGAGCTCTGTGCCAGCAGCACAAATCTCAGCCCCACTGGTGGCTCTTGACCCTGCTGTGGGTAAAAAGGGGATTTCAAAAGGTGGCAGAGAACCTGATAAAGGCTGGGTTAATTCCACACTCTCAGTGTAGGAATGGCAGAGGGATTTCGCACACCCTGCTGAACCAGGAGATGTTATCCTCCTTCCATGTGGAGGGAAACAGAGGCAATGAGGATAAAATTCCCAATTCCCATCTTTTCAGATGGTTTCCTTTTCCTGCTGGCTTCTCACAGCTTCTTCCCTCCCCTTCCCCTTCGCCCTTAGTCAAACCCAAGTCATTTAAATGAACAGATAGGGTTTAAATTCATTTATCTGACAAGGTGCCACAGCACTGAGCCTGACAGCAGTACTGGGATGGATATTCCAAGGCTGCTCCTCCTGGGCACGCCTGCCTCCTGCGCCAGCCCATCCTTTATCCCAGCCACGTTCGCTCCAGTTTGGCCAAAGTTGCACGGATTCAGGAGGGATTTCCTGAAGGAGCTGAGCCTCCTCCCCTTGGCTCTGTCCCACATGTGGAGCAGCAGCAAACTAAATTCTCACTGTATGGATAATCCAGGTCCCTGCAGAACCTGCTGGAAAAGCTCCTCCTGCCTCTGTTGTTGTCATTTGTCTGATGTTTTGCTCTTGCACCCACAGATTTTTGCCAGTGGTGGTTTTGATTTCAGTGCCCAGGAATTTCTCCTGGCGTACCATTGTTATTTCCTAGTTCCCGGCTCTTTTGCAAAAGATCTTCAAACAAAGATCTTCGATCTCAAATTAAAAAATTAATTTGCTCAGGTGGTTGGTCTTTGCCCCATGTTTGAACCCATGGATGCTCTGTGGTATAAACTGAATTAAAATTACCTGGGCCATCCTCTGCTTTTGCAAACACTCACTGGAGCATTCAGTTTTGTTTGTTTTTTTGCCTCATCCTCCACCAAAGGCATAAATGGGATTATTCCACAGCCCTCCAGTCAGCCACAGCCCCAAAACAGGGAAACAATGGAGCTCTCTGCCAGCAGAAGTGAATGTGGGATTCAGAGCCTAATTAGATGGGGAGACTGGGAGCAAATATGTAAATACCAGGATGACTATTGCAAAAAAAATATTTTTAGTTATTTGTACTGCAGGATTTCTTGATTTGCAGCTGGGACTGGGAGGTTTATCTTCGTGGTCTCTTAGGAAAGAGGGGGGGAAGTGACATGCAAATCAAAGCAGCGGCTTTGTTTTTCAAATGTGCTGGGAAGGGGGAGGGCAGGTGAGCATCACTCAATTAAGAGGAATTTGAGGGGGGAACGAAAAAAAGGTGTCAGAGATGCTCTGAGCACCTGGATATCAACACGAAGTGACTGGGAAATGTCTGAGAGGTGTAAAATGGGGATAGATCCAGCAAGGATCCACGCTGAAGGGAACAAGCAGTGAGACAAGCTGATTCTTTTGGTGGTTTTTTATATAAGTAGAACTAGAAACGCCTGGCAAGGAGAGTTTAATGAGGGCTGCCTGCAGAAAATGGAGCGAGGGATGAGGCAGGAGGGATAAATGTCCTTTCTGTGTGGGGATCTGGACATTGTGCAGGTTCGTGTGGGACTCAGGGCTTTGAAAGCTGCAGAAACCACAGCCCCGGGCAGGAATTTGTGTTCTGCGGCAGGAAACAGAGTTTGTGATGCCCTGATTGGCAGAAAGAAAGGCAACTGGGCTTCCTGGTAATGCAACTGCCATCTCAGATGGCCAGAACAACCTGTGGAAAAGCGGCTGCCTGGAGGAGAGCCTGGCCTTTGAGTAAAAGCTGAAGGAAATTGCTGTGGGCCCTCTGGGGAGGCTCTGGAGAGCTGATTTCAGGCGGGTCAGAGCAGTCCTTAGCCCAAATTGCCCTCTGTAATTTCTTGTCTGCCAAGTGCCAGCCCATCTCCACTCTCAAATCCTGACATCTCTCAGAACCTTCCCTGCCACGATCTCTTTCCATCCCCTTCCCTGAACTCTGAGCCCACCTGCTTTAAATAGGGAGCATCTTTCCCTTCTGCAGTGAAACCCAGACTCAGAATTACCCTTAAAGAGGAAGCAGAACCTTGCACCAAAGGGTTTTTGCACTGCTGGAGCTCCAGCTCTGCCTTTCCAGCCCACCAGGGACCTGCTTGCAGACAGCCAAATGCTCAGCAGCTGAACTGCATCCCTCAAGCACAACTGTAAGTGAAAAGGAATAATGAAAAAGAAAAAAAAGACAAAACATCCTTTCAGCTGGAAACCTCTGCCCCATGACCTCTGTGGTATGATTCCTTACACTGAATATTCATGGAATTAAAAGGGGATTCCATGCAGAAGCCACGAGCTGGCCATAATTGTGTTGACTGGGATTAGTTTACCGGGGGTTGTTCTCGTTTAGTTAATCTCACCAAATTTAATGTCATATAATACTGACAGCCCTTTGGGGTGGGAGATGCAGGAACTTCCTTTCTATTTTGGGGTTCTGTGCTCCCCACAAAATCCCTCAACATCTGGCCACTGCTTTTCTCCTGTGCCTGGGCTTTCACACCTCTCTGGGAGTCAGAAGTTTGATGCTGATGCCTCCCTTGAGAAAGGCTCTGAAAATGCCACCCAAATGCGTGGCCACCACATTTTTTTTCAGGGTAAAACCCCCCAGTTTCTGTGCATTCGTTGGTGTTGCTTCCTGACTTCTCCCAGTTGTGTTTTTAGGTGCTTGCAAAGAGCAGAAAAATAGAAATTCTGCCTCGCCACAAGTGGCAGGAGCCGTGGACTCTTTCCCTCCTTTTACCAGGGAAAGTATGGGCTACTTAATGAAATAATTGCTCCTTTAACAAATTACCCCTCATTAGCCAAGCCACTGTGGCTGTGCACACTCTGATCTACAGAATGAAGAGATATTACCTTAAAAACCCTCCTAAAAACTGGCCCAGCTGAGCTGCCTGGCCACTTTTATCTGTCAGCAGCTGACAAAAAGTGATGCCCTGTACTGCTGACAGCTATAATAATAATAATAATAATAATAATAATAATAGTAAAGCATCACAACACAGCTTTGAACTCCTACCTGGCTGGTTCAGGGTGGAAAATCTTGGTTTTTCCTGCAGAATGAGGAGTTTGATGCTGAGGTAACAGAGGGAGTTTTATCCTGGGGTAACCCAGAATTGCTGTCCTGGCTCAGATAAATGAGAAACCTCCCACTAAAGCAGGTCCACGCTGGCCTTGGACACCTCCAGATCCCCAGCCTTGTTCTCTTATTTCATCAGTCCAAGCCAGCCCTCTGTCCTTTATTTAATTCTCTATATTCCAGTCAAACCCGCTGCCTCAGAAGTGATGGAATTGGGGCATGTGGAGAGGTTCAAACAAGGATTAATAATTTCTCTGGGTGATGAAAATGCGAAGTTATTGTGTTAGTTGTGAAGGGCAGGAGTCCCTCATGCCTACTGAACATGAGAGGATGCTGGGATGAGATTTTTGTTCTTGATTATTCCCCTCTCCTTCCAGTGCAGCTGTTCTTTTAGCAGAAGCAAATGGATTTGGGAATATTCAGTCATTACTTCTCCCTGAAATTATTTTTCTTCTAAGTATATCAAATAATAAGTGTTTCAGCAGGGAAAATTTTCATTTTCTCATACTTTTTTTTTTCAGAAAATGCATTATTCTGTTTAGCTTCCTCTGCTTCTTTCATCGTGTGTGTTATTCCATCTCCTCTCTGAAGCATCCACACATAAAATATTAGAATTATTAACTCTATTTTGTATAGGCCAAGGTTGCCAGAATAGAGAGAGATTTTAGAGTAGATATTAGGAAAAAAAGAAATCTTTACAGTGAGGGTGGTGAGGCCCTGGCACAGGTGCCCAGAGAAGCTGTGGCTGCCCCATCCCTGGAAAATATTCCTCTCCTCATGGTCCTGCCTTGCTCCAAACTCATTTTCCTCAAGAAAACCTCACTTTCTGCGAGTTTCTGATCCCTGAGGTCGTAAAATGTGGACTCACATTTGCTGGGAGAATCAGTTCAATAGAGATGCTGATGCTCAGCTGTTCTGCTAATGGGCAGCCACCTCAGGTACGTGGTTAAGATGATTTAGAGGTGCTAGAAGTGGCATTAATTAGGGCCGTAAGCCGAGTGCTCGCTGATGGGGGCGTGAGGACAGAGCTGTCCCCAAAGGCCCTTTCCCCACATCTGGGGTGTTCCACGGAGCAGCTGCTGCTGCCAGATGTGCTCCTCAGCCAGCTGGGCTTGCTCTGCCTCCCCTCTGGCTCTGTTCCTGCCCCTCCTCGCTGATTCTCCCCCCGGATTTTCCCCTTTTCCGTTGGTGGGGTGTCAGTGGGGATGGATCGCTGTGGAGCACGATCCACGTGGGATCCTGATACCCACAACAGGCTTGGTTGGGACTGAGATTCATTTTTCCCCCATAATAATATTAGAAATCATAAATATTGCTGAGTGCTCACCTCTGGAAGCCCAGCTGTGAATTTTCTAGCCCAGCCAGGCTGTTGCCACTTGAGGCCTGGGTGGAAGGAGGTTCTGAGGACACCGCTCAGTTTCCATCCCTTATGGAAACAAATAGGACTCTGAAAAATTTCCTTGCTGATCACTAAAGTTTGGTAATGGGTTGGGACAAGGAGTTGGACAAACTATGGCCCAATCAGAGCCAAAATTGACTGACCAGAGCAAAATAAAGAACAGAATTCAGCACACGCTGCGTGGGGAGACAGGATAGAGGCAGGTCTGATACAGCAGTCAGGCTGGAGAGCTGGGATGCCTTAGAATTTTAGCTGTTATATTTGTCACATATTTGCAATCCTGCAGTTCTTTAGTGCATCACTCCAAACTCCACACACAGTGTCAGCTGCTGCTTTCCCATTTTGGGCAGACACAACAATTCCTCTCCAGGCCTGGCAATCAAGGACACCTCACTGCCTCAGGCCCCGAGAGATGGAAACAAAAGTGAGCTGGGGGGAGCAAACTTGGGGTAAATGACTTCATTACCTGAAGCTGTAATTGGCAGATTAACCCCCAATCTGCAAATGGACCAAATTGATAAAAGTGTGAAAACTCGTGATCATCGTCAATTTTGGGTGTAGGCCCTGTGGGGCTTCATCTGCCTGAAATGTACCGGAAGGCCCTTCAATAACTAGAACCGCTTTTTATTCCCTTAATTCTGCCAGGCCTCTGTTTTTAGGCAGCCCAAAAGAGGCATCGCCTGGCACTGCTGTCCCAGCTCCACACAGGTCCCGACACGCCTGTGACACCCGTGGCACCAGCCAGCTGAGTGCCACAGCAGGCAGAGCTGCCTGCTGGATTTTAATTAGAGTGAGACTGAATTACACGGGGCTCGGCGAGCCCGTCCTTTTCAGCGCGGCTCGGGGAGAATGAAAAGACGAGCATTTTCAATTTAAGGTTTAGTTAGATAATGCCTGTTGGTGCCAGTAGATTACAGAGTGGATATTAAATCCTCCAGGATTTGCAATGGCAAAGTACTCACAGAATCCGTAAGCAGGGAGGAGAGCAGGGCTGTGGAACTGTCGTCCCCTGGAGGACCCGAGCAGGAGGAGAAAAAATGGGAAGTAAATCTTCCCTTTGAAGGAAGCTCCACGTAAAAAGCACTCATGGGCAGGCTGTGGCCTTTAAAGGTTCCCCTGTTAAGGAGATTTCCTGCTCCTGACAGCAGCCAAACGGCAGGGAAAAGGGGATGGGGTTTGTCAGGCTGCTGGAGCGGGGAGAGGCAGGGCTGGATCCACTCCTGCTGGGGGTTTGGGGCCAAGGATCCCACAAAAACACCTTCTGGCAGTGTCCCTGCCAACCCAGACTGCTGTGCTGTGGTGCCTGAGTGGCAGAGACCCTGCAACCAACTCTGGCCCTGAGATTTTGGATAAAATCAGCATGAGTGGATGCTGAGCTGATGCAGGGGGTGATGAGCAGCTCCTGACGGCAGCAAAGCAAACCCAAGCAAGCCTTGGGATGTGTTGGCCCAGCTTCAGCAGGATTTGGGGGCATCTAGGACTTGTCAAGCTTTTCCTAGAGCTCATCAAAGGCAGACTGAACCAGGTTTAGGGTGCCAGCCACGGGAAGATTGACTGGGATCGGGTTCTGTCAGGTAAACAAACACTCTGAGGCAGAGTTTGACAGAATCTGCTGTAAATCCTCCCCAAAACGCACCCCAGAGCACAGGGTTCAGGGTCAGCAGTGCCAGGGAAGCTGCTCCTCTTGCTCCGTCCTCTGCGTCCTGATGCTGCCTGACTTCTCAGGGGGAGAGTGTTGAAAATTCACATTTACAGCAACATTAAAACTCTTATTTACAAAATCCTGAAGACCCGGTAATAACAAATAGAAAGGACAAAATATTCATCCTTCACTGCTCTCATATATAAGCTTTACTGCTCCAGGACTAGATACGTGGCTGATGGCAGAGTGTAAGATTATTAGTTTAAAACCTCTAAAATGTGCAAATTAATTACCACAACTACCCATGCGTGTTTTAGCTGGCTTAAAGGCTGGGCTGCTTTTTCCAGGTTAAGGGAAATATTAACCTGTAAGGAGCTCTATCCAGGTCTGTAGCCTGAAGAGCTAAAAGCCTCAAGATCTGAGTCCTGGCAATGAAAATTCAGGAGCTATCATAGCCTTTGATTGAACATCCCAATAGTTTCATTAAGACCTCGTCCCTGCGTTTTATGTTTGCTAATTAGCAAATTCAAACACTTTATCTCCGTGTCATCTTTGTGCAAGAGAGTGGCAAATTTATGTCATTATAAAATATTGCGAGAATTTAAAGGTTCACAAGCAATTAGATTTTGTAATTCTTGTTTATGCCTCTGAAGGATTGTTCATTTGAAAACTTTATAGTTAATATGTACAAAGATAAAACAGTGGCCTGCGTTGCTCTGGTGACTGAAGTCAAGTGGTTGAGTGAGCTGAATGGATTAGGAGAGAAAATTGTTTTGGAAGTGGCTGCCTTGATCCTCAGCTGGATATTTCGGGGAATTTACACCCGAGCACAGGGTCTGTGCCCAGGTTAGTGACATTTTCCTTGGCATCCTTCCCATTAGGAAGCCTGGGGTGATGGATAGGGGAGCAGGATCGAGCGCAGGCTGTGATGGGTGTCACAGTCGGGTTTTGCTGGGTTTCAGGGTAAAAGCGAGGGATGCGCTGCGGGCGGTGGAAATTCCCGGTGCCCGTGCCGGCAGGGATGGAGAGCGATGGAGCGCTGACACCTGCCGGCAGGAGCGACCCGGGACCGGCCCCGAGCCGCCTCCTGCCCCGAGATTGTCCAGGGAGCCACCACCTTCCCCGGGGATTGTCCTTGGGACCGGCCCCGAGCTGTCTCCTTCCCTGGGATCCACCCTGGGATTGTCCAGGGAGCCACCACCTTCCCCGGGGATTGTCCTTGGGATCGTCCAGGGAGCCACCACCTCCCCCCGGGACTGTCTCTAGGACCGGCCCTGAGCCGCCTCCTGCCCCGGGATTGTCCCTGGGATTGTCCAGGGAGCCACCACCTTCCCCGGGGATTGTCCTTGGGATCGTCCAGGGAGCCACCACCTCCCCCCGGGACTGTCTCTAGGGAGATTGTCCAGGGAGCCACTCCAGGGAGCCACCACCTTCCCCCAGCCCCGAGACCCTCCTGCCCCCTGGATTTACCCTGGGACATCCCTGGGTCACCTCCTGCCCCCTGGATTGATCCCAGGACTGGTCCTGAGCCGCCTCCTGCCCCCAGGATCCATCCCGGGACTGTCCAGGGAGCCGCCTCCTGCCCCGAGATTGTCCAGGGAGCCACCACCTTCCCCGGGGATTGTCCTTGGGATCGTCCAGGGAGCCACCACCTTCCCCGGGGATTGTCCTTGGGACCGGCCCCGAGCCGCCTCCTGCCCCAGACTGGACCCAGGAATGACCCCAGAGCCACCACCTGTCCCCAGGACCCACCCTGGCACTGCCCACCTCCCGCCCCGAGTGGCCTGGCCTGGCAGGTGGCTTCCCAGTCCACGGCAGGGTTTGGAATGGGGTGACCTTTAAGCTCCCTTCCAACCCAAACCACGCTGTGATTCCGTGATCCAGGGCCACCAAAGAGCTGTCACAGCTGCTGGTTTCACTCCGAGTCACCCTGTGGATGTCACTGAGCCTTGCTCTGACAGCCCACCTTTGGGTGTCCAGGTGGCCCCTGAGCCCCCACAGCTGCTGGCTGGACTGTCACCCTTATTCCTTAAGGAATCATGGAATAATTTGGGTTGGGAGAGACCTTTTACAGCCCGTTTAGTCCAACACCCTGCATTAAAAATGTTCATTGCTCCATTCCAGCCCTGCTCCCTGCTCAGGCCAGGAGCTCCATCATCATTTCCTGGTGTCACTCAGCCCAGGAGCTCAGGGGGTGCTCGTAATTCTCTCTTCCCCTGCTCCAGTGCTGGAACTGAGACGTTCTGCAGCAGTTCCAGGACAGGAAGAAGATTTGTCTTTGATTGCTTTTTAATCACAGTAATAACAGTAATGGAGGCAGTGAGTGGAATTGATGGGAAAGAGCTGAGCTCTCTCCTCTGCTAACTCCCTTGTGGGGTAAACAAGAAGGATTTACCGGCTCCTCCAGTGGATTGGTGGGATCCTCGCTCTTCAGGATGAGTGGTGGTGATGGCTGGGGGAAAACAGCTGGTATTTAGTGCCTGGAGTAGAAATACGCCAGGAATCCTCTGGAAATCTTCCTGTGAATAACCCCTGTCCACACAGAGGGATGTACAATTGCTCTTTGAAGCAGCTGTCAGGGCTGCATCTACTTGTTTTGGGCCTTGCATCTGCATCTTTAGCACGCCACGGGGGTTTTATCTCTCCCTCAGAGGAAGGAGAAGCTGTGGTGGACACGAGACATCTGAGCTGAGCAGAACCAGAGGTCCCCAGAAAGGCTCAGGTGGGTGGAGAGTCCCAGTGGTGCCCAGAATCAACCTCCTGGGGAGATTCAGATCCAAACTGGGGCAAAATATTCTCATTTTGGCCAGTGAATGCAGGAACAAGTGTTTTCCTCCTGTGGGAACTGGTGAGGGTTAACTCTGGCACAGGCCCAGGGGTTTTTCAGAAATGCCCTTGCAGGGAAGGACTTTTGTGGCACCAGTGCTTGGGACTGACCTAACTGGGTATTTTCGGGGTGTTGTACATCAGCATCCATCAGCTTTTGACCCTCAAGCATGTGGGAATTTCCTCTGACCTCAGATATCCAAAAAGCAGTGAAACAGCCTCTGAGAGCTGGCAAAACAGGTTCATAAAGGACATTTTGGAGAGATTTAACCTCACCGAGAGCACAGAGACGCCAAAGACAGAGCTCACCCCGTGGTTTTTGGTCAGACATGGAGCTTTCTCCTTTATTTCTGCACTGTGGTGCACAGGTGAGGGGCCTCGTTTACATCACCAGCGCAGCTTGTCCTGGCTGAGGAGGAGGAGGAGGAGGAGGAGGTGGAATCCCCCCAGCTTGGCTGACCAGGACACGATCCGAACAGTTCCTGCACACCTCCAAGCCTGGCTGGAAAGCCCCCCACCCCGGGGAAGCAGAGGTACCACAGGGCTGGGATGTGTCCCCATCCCAGGGGGGAGAAGGGGCTGGGGGACACCAGCGGGGTCCTGGCGTCCTCCAGGGCCGAGGCAAACGGGGAGCAGCTCCATTCCTGGTGGGAATTGGGGTGTGCAAGGGCTGGGGGAGGCCCTTGGGGAGGGGAAGGGGAGCAGAGAGGCTGTGGGGGTGCAGGGAGGGCAGGGGACAGCGGGAGGAAAGGGACAGTGGTGTCCTCAGGCAGGTCCCAGCTGGCACCACGCAGCCTTCCCCAGGGCTCATCTGGACGGGGGGATTTTAACATCCAAGCTGAGCAGGGGTCACGCCCACGTTTTGGAGCACAAAAAGGAGGTGGTGGAAGGTTTTCCTGGACCTGCTCAAGGGCAAAACAAACAGAGGGACGCAGAGGGGGCTGATTTTATCCTTTCGCACACATCCTCAAACCCCTCAGTGCTTCTCCCAGCGATTCCATCCCCTTTTTCACATTCCTTTTGTCACATCCTGCCCTACCACGCCAGCCCCTTCCCCCTCTGGTCTTTATGGGAAAAAAAAAATCATTATAAAGTGACATTTCAAGTGCTCTGGGGAGATCAACATTCAGGCCCAGGAGTTTTGGGTGAGGTGTTGGGTTAAAAAGCCGTGAGTATCTTTGCAAAGGGATGAGCCAGGAAGGAATTTTCAGGTGGGATCTCCCTCAGCAAGGTGCTGCAAGCAGGAAAAAGTGGGGAGAAGCCATTCCAAAACTGCTTGAATAGAGCAAACCATGAAAAGGAGCTTGGTTTTCACCATTTGAGGGCCTTATTGCCATTTCTCCCCCTGCATGGCATGGACTGAACCCCTCAGCTTGTCCATGGAGAGGGAAAATCACCTCAGGGAGATCATGGAATGGTTCTCCAGCCCTGGATGGGATTCATCTGTCCAGGGGACAAATACAAAAATATTATCCTGAGCAAAAAGCTGTGGCAGTAATTCTCATTGCCCACTGCAGGGGAAAAAAACATATAAACCACCTGAACTACAGTATATAAATCAATTTTGGTTTAGGGGAATTAAGAAAAACCACCACAAACCAGAAAAGCACCCACCACCTATGGCATCTAATCCATCTTGCATTACTGGGATGGATTTGCTTTTTATTTCTTAATTGGAAAAGGTGGCTGGAGGGGCACTTAAAGGGCTGGAAAGCCTCCCTGCCCTCCTCCAGCAGCTCTGGAAAGATCCTGCTGGGGCTTTTTTGGCAGGTGAGGAGCAGAGCTGAGCTGATGGAGGCCTCTGGGGACGCCGGATGCCAGCAGGGGATCTGATCCCAGCGTGTCCCCAGGCTGGAGAGGCAGGGGAAGAGCTCAAACCTGGGACCTCTCTGTGCTGGGAAGAGCTTTGGGAACAGCCAGCTCGGGGCCTCCAGCGGGGTTTAACAGCTCTGGGGACACGAGGACAGCTGCCTAGCAGGGGGTGCCACCCAAGCATCCAGGATTCCCAGGAGGGGCAGAGCAGCCGGGCACAGCGAGGGGACAAGGAGGGCGCAGCAGAGGGTGTTCAGGCCTGCGGAGCTCTCGAGGCGAGCGGGTGATCTGGGGGGAAATTCCTGGTTTGCTCAGGGAAAGGCGATTGCCCCCTGCCCCTCCCCTGGCCCTGGCAGAGATTACAGCAGTAAGGTTGATAGAGTAGCAGGTGCATCCATGAAAATCCGCAGCTGAGTGTTCGCTCCGAGCGCTGCCGGCTCTCCCCGGAATCCTGGGGAGCTCAGGGGGCCTCGTTGGAGGTGGCTCCGTTGCCTTTGTTGACGTAGAAGGGGCGGTAATGTGACTGCAAGGGACAATTTGGGGCACGTCAGTTTGTCCCCCCTCCTTCTCCTGGCCTCCTACGCCTCACCCATCCCTCCATATCTTAAAAATTCCTGCCCCGACACCTCCAGCTTTTCCTCTTGGGCAGCAGCACCGCCTCATCCCCTCCTGGAGGTGCTGGAGACATCAAATGCAAATAACTTGGCTTTTTCTTTTTTGATTTACACACGTGCTTTGCATGGCCCTCGCTGCCGAGCCAAACGATGCCTCATGTAAAACCTCAGACTGTGACTCACGGCTTGATGAGAGGGGTTTTTTTTTTGGGAGAAGGGGAATGTCACCTTTATTTTTATGCCTCTGTCAGGGTGTTTTAATTGCTCACTAACCTGACAGCTCAGGGGAGCTGTCGCACTCGGAGCCACGCACAGTTATGCAAGTTGTGTGGGGTTTATTTGTGCTCTCTGGCTGGCAAACCCCAAACTCCTGTGCATGGGAATTCTCACACAACGAGGCATTGTTGGTTTGGGCCTCCACGTGCTGCAGCACCCAATGTTTGTGAAAACAGAAGTGCAGAGATGGGGCAGAACCAACAGGAACTGGCATTTTCTGCCTCTCCAGCTCTGTTTGCTGCAGTGAATCTCGTCCCATCAGGACCTGTCCCTGGAATTTCACTCTGATCTGCCCCACTCCAACCAGCAACACGTGGCAAAGTCGTGTTGTGCAGCCTCACGCTGCAAAAACAGCAGCCAGTTTATTTGCTGGGATCACTGGCTGCACCTTCCACAGCCTGCGTGGGAAAATCCTCCCACCACTGAAGGAGTGACCGTGGAAATCAGGAAAAAATGGGGGTTTTAAGGTCCAGTCTGTCTGAGGTTTGATCTCACGTGCAGAAGGTGGGAGAGGCCCCACAGGAATGTGCTGGCCCCTTTCAGTGCAGCCCTATTTAATCTCAGGAGCAGCAGGAAGCACGGGCAGAGCAAACCCAGCCCATCTCCCTGCTCAGTGCTCAGCACCTCCTGCTCAATGCTCCCTTTTGTCGGGATTCTTTTCATTTTATGGCTTTAATTTCCAACAGAATTAAGATATGAGGGAGGGGGGCTTCATTTAAAAGAGCTCCCTGGGCGTGAAAAAGACCTTCCTCTTTAAACAGCACGGTCCTTTGTGAAAATTCATATTTACAGACCTTTTTGAATGTATATTACTTAAACACACATTTAAGGCAATTTTAAAAGGCAGATTATTGGCCCAATAGACCATAAAAGCTCCTGCAGAGATACTGCAGCCTGGAGCACGTATTTCTATTTTGGTGCTTTTAAATGCTTATATTTATCAGCTCAGTTGTTGGGTTCGGGGCTGTGTGGTGAATATTGGCTATAAAAAGAAAATGGTCATTCCAAACGTGTGCATGGGAGAGGAAGGGACACAGGGAAGGCATGGTGGGAGAAGTTACCCAGATTTTCTCTGTGGGGATTAAGGAGAAATCACCGCCCACACAATGGATGTGGGTGAGGATGTTTTAGAGGGGCAGTGGTCAAACCCAAGGCGGAAGGGACGGCAGAATTTTGCTGGTTTGCTGCAGCACCTTCAAAGGCTTGGGGCTGGATTTCCTGGAAGAATCTGCCAAGGAACGTCCCTTCCACAGGATTCACCTCCTGGGGAGCCTGGAAAACTGAGCAGGTCCAGCTGCAATGCTCAGGCAGCCACTTTCTACCTGCTGTGTGTTTCCCTCAGCGTGGGAATGCTCTCAATTCCTGGCCCTCTGCTCCTTACAGGCCTCATTTCCATGGAACAGTAAATAATCTCTCACAAATGTGCAATCGGAAATTACAAAAAAAAAAAAAATCATCTGTGGGGGAAAAAGCTCGGCAATCTTAATTCAGATCTTGCAAGGCCTCAATGCAGCACAGTGTAACTAAAACCAGATTAACTTGGTGCTCCCGAGGCAGTGCATTCACTGGTTGCATATTTGAGAATAAAACCTCACTGGCCTGTGCCTCTTATCATGACCAGTGTAAAACGAGTGGCTCGGAGATGTTTGTGGTGATTCCTGATCACAGCCTGACCCCTCCTCATCTTTGATCCTGCTTTTGCTGCAGGACATGACCAGCAAGGCACTTTTATGTGGTTGTCATTTACACACCCTGGATGTCACAGAGTGACACAGAGTGGGTGACACTCCTGCAGGCAGGAAAAGTCCTATTGGTCTCATTTTACAGGTTTTGCACAGCTCCCATCTCCTGCACCAAATTTTAGACCGAAAAACCTTCTCAAAACATCATTTTTGCAGTGTTGCTTAGAGCGGTGGAAGTTGGGGGGGTTACTCTGCATCCTGAAAAGGAGCAGTGGGGTTGAAGCTTTTATTTCCACACCTCCAAAGGACCCACCCCTGCGTTTGAAGCCTCCCTGGAACAGGCTGAAGCTCTCCCAAGAAGAACTGGTGCTTTTCTTACCAATACAGACTGCTTCGAGGAGGATTTCCACGTCTGCGGCGTCACCTTTGTAGACTGGTGCCTCACTATGGAAGGGTAGGCTGTGACAACACAAAAACACGGGCAGTTAGGGATCATTCCCTGCCACTGCCACCCCCGTGTCCCCCGGCCAGCGCCAGGACCAGCAGCAGGACTGGAAGTGCCACCTCATTAGTATCGCATTGCTCAACAGGGAAATGCAGCCATCCCCGGGCTGGGATGGGACACGACAGACAGCCGTCAGACAGATGCCTCTTCCACCACCCAATCAGGCAGGAAAAGGCAGGAAAGAGGGCCTGGCTAATTAAAATGTCTGAGGAATGCAGAGAGGCGGAATGCAATCAGACCAATTAAATTCAGGCCGAGTCCCAAAGTCAGCATTCTGACTCTTGCAGAGAGCTCTACAGGCTGTTTAATTAGTGCAAAGAGCTGAGCTTGGGGTTCCTGCAGCTCCTCTGGCAGCTTGATAAGCCCTCACCCCCTTCCAGCAGCCCAGCCCTGCTCTGCCCCGGGGTGCAGCAGCCCTGCAGTGTCACAGGCAGTGTCAGGGCATCACACCATGGCCCTGCCCCACCACCCCCAAATAATCAGACCCGGCTCTGCCTGGCAGGTTCTGGTGCTCTTGGATTCCACCTCCGGTGCCCTTGGACTCGTGGGTAGTGACAGGAGGATGATGAGATGGTGAATGGGGGGTTTGGTTCAGGTGAAGGAGGACAGGCAGCTCCTCCATAAGTTTTTTTTGTTTAAGGTTGTGCTGTTTGTGTTATTTTCCAGTGACAAAGCTAGAGGGGCAAATGGCCATGGTGTCTTCCTCGAAAATCAGCTAAAATTTATCCCTACCCACTGCAAACAAAATTTAAAATCCCTCCACCTGTTCCCTCGATAAAACTTTAATATTTTTAACACTCGTGTTGCCCTGGTTCAGCAGAGTCTCTCGAGTGCAGGTGCCTGAGATTGGCAGTCAGGCTGAGGTGTAGGACTGCTCCAGGGGGGCAGAGCAGGATGAAGGGGTTCATCACCTCCAGAGGGGCAGGGGCAGGGGAATACTCAGTTCCTAGTACCGGTCTTAGTGAAGAGGCTCCCATCAGACTGTTTGCTGAAGTCACCGGGCGGATTCTGTCCCACCGAGGAGAACTGAAAAGGCAGCTTAGTGCCATTGCCTACTGGAAGATAGAAGAGGTTGTGTTATTCGGGGGGCTGTGGGTGCTGGAAGATGGAAGAGGTTGTGTTATTCGGGGGGCTGTGGGTGCTGGAAGACAGAAGAGGTTGTGTTATTCGGGGGGCTGTGGGGGCTGGAAGATGGAAGAGGTTGTGTTCTTCGGGGGGGTG
>VZTG01001714.1:23693-49607 GCA_013397845.1 Melanocharis versteri
GGGGTTTGTGGGTCGTGGCTGATGGGAGGTTTTGTGTTATTCGGGGGGTTGTGGGTGCTGGAAGATGGAAGAGGTTGTGTTATTCGGGGGGCTGCGTTTCCAAGCACACCCGTGGCACTGCCCGCAGCGGCTCGGGGGCACGGGCAGGCACAGCCGGGCCCTTTCTCTCAGCGAGAACAGGCAGAGGACAGCGGTGTGGGGGTGATGCCAGTGCTCCAGGCAGGGCAGAGCCTTTCTCCAGAGAGCCCCGGAGTGCGGGTGTGGCCGAGGAGCTCCCTGCACCTCCAGAGGCAGGAGGGATGGCTCCAGCGCTGCCCTGGCCTCCCAGCAGCGGAGGCTTCATCCAAACCCCACTGACATTAAAGCTTCCCCCTCTGGCCTCCTCGGGGTCAGGCCCTGGCTGCCAGCAGGAATCTGAGAGCAGGGAGATGAGAGGGACACAGCCCTGCCTGCGGCGTGGAAAGCAGGAAGGGCCGAGGTGTGGCCGTGAGTCACCAGAGCTCCCGCAGGCACGGTGGCCCTGGCTGCTTCCAGCACCAAGGGAAAGGCTGGACCTCGCAGGAACGAAGCAAAGGAGGAAAATGTAGGAGAAGGAAGACGGGGATCTGGGAAGAAAAGGCATGGACATGGGCCAGGCTGTGTCTTTGAGAACTTATTAGGAAAAGGTGTGATGATGGAGAGAAGCATCTCATGCTTCTGAGACTGGCTGAGAGTATCTGGAGTCTCCTGGCTCTGCCACAACCTCGAGAGTGTTCTGGATGATGGTCCAGGACCTGGAGATCTCTGCAAACTGCCCCCTGTGCTTTCCACCTCCTTGCTCTGGGTGAACGAGGAGAAGCAGGGCTGCCTTTCCCTGCTCAGAGCACGGCACTGAGAGCCTGGGGCAGTGCAGAGCGTGCTGACAGCCCAGCAGGAGCTGGCTCTGGGGTTTCCAGGTGCCAGGGCAGCCAGGAGGGGCAGCAGGAAAGGTGGGTTAGTCAGGCAGAAAGCTGTGGCACGGGGGGTTAGATCCTCTCAAAATGAAGGCGGAATTACCCGTACCAAGTGTTTCCTCAGTCGCTTGGAAGGAGGAAAATTCCCATGACCGTGGGTTGAAATTGGCTGTAAAACAAGAGCATCCAGTTCAGCAGTTGGCTCCTGACGAGCTGGCCCAGAGGCCTGTACCTGGCATTGCTCTAGGAAAAGGTCCCCACCGAGTTGGGAGCAGCCCCAAAGCAGAAATCTGGGCCCAGAGAGCAGAGGAGAACCTGGGCTTTATCCCTGGGTATTAGGGAATGTGGAATAGACTTCTCCTGCAGTGAGCAGAGCTCTCAGTGCCACAGAGCTGCAGTAATTTGCCAGCTCAGGTTTGGCTACTCAACATGAGAGCTCTGCAGGCAGAGTTTGGGTTCAGAGCTCCAGGGACAGCAGGACAGGGACATTTCCCAGCCCTGTGCCAGGCGTGTGCCCCAGGGCTCCACCAGGACAGACTGGTGCTGCTGGAGCCCTTCTGGGAGGCACTGGGCTCCCAGTAAAGCAAAAAGAAGATGGATTCTCAGAGCTGCTCTGCTGCCATCCTGTGGGCTGCTTCTCAGTTTAAGATGTGTTTCTGTTTACACAATTCTCTCTCTGTGTGCCTGAGTCCCTTCTACTCTTCATTCGAAGACTTTCAAGATGATTTTTCCAACCTCCTCCTGGCTTTGGCCAAACTTTTGAATCATCAGGAGAAGAAAGCTTAGTGGGAAAGGACAGAAAGGAGCGTGGAGCAGTTGAACAGATTGTTCCTCTATCTTTGAGGCAGCATTTGACACATTTTGTCTCCCCTGCCTCATCCTGTCATCCCTGCAAGCAAATGTTGGATCATAGAATGGTTTGGGTTGGCAGAGACCTTAAAAATCATCTAATCCCCCCCCCTGCCATGGGCAGGGACCCCTTCCACTATCCCAGGCTGCTCCAAGCCCCAGTGTCCAGCCTGGCCTTGGACACTTCCAGGGATCCAGGGGCAGCCACAGCTTCTCTGTGCCAGGGCCTCAGCACCCTCGCAGGAAGAATTTCTTCCCAATATCCCATCTAAACCTCCTCCCTTTCAGTTTGAAGCCATTCATTGATGACAAGAGCAGTGGAAGCCTCCTTGAATTTAAGCAGGGCTCAAAACCCTATAGGGTCAGCTGGAATCCAAGGAGTTCCTCAGTCTGGGCTGCTGTAATTAGCACAGAGCATTCCCCAATCCAGCAAACAGGCTTCCCACTGTGGCCTGGGGCAGGGTCTGCAGTGAAGGAGCCTCGCCAGAAACAGGGTGTGTAGCAAAGCTGCCGTGAGATATCGAAGGATTACACAATGCAAAGGCTGCTCCTCGCTTTTTCCTCCCGTTTCATGGGATTCCTGAGCAAAGATGCCATCAGCTGCACTGCTGGGCTTCGATGCCACAGGGACAGGGCGCAGGGAGCTGCAGAGAGTTAAAGGATGATGGGGATGTTGCATTATTCATCGGGTAATCCTTGGCTGGGCAGCCTGCGAGTCAAGTGGGTCACTCTCCTGCTTTGCCTACTGATTCATCCCGCTCCCCAAATCCCCCCAGCGCGGTTCCAGCACCTTCCTGGCACCCCTAAGCCCCAACCCTGCTGGGTCTGTTCAATCCTCCTTTCAGCACAGGCTCTGTGTGCAGTCATGGGCTTGCTTGTTTTGGCCACAGTCGCTTTGCTGACAGAAAACACAGGATGAGTAATTGGGAAGGCAGCATTGTCTGTGTTTGCAGGAAAACACGGATGTGGAGGTGGAATAAACCATCCCCCAGTGCTTGGATAGCCAGGAGTCCATTGCAGGAAGAGGGGAGTTGTGGAACAGCCCTCACTCTGCTCTGCACACCCATCACTACCTGGATCTGGCAGTGCCTGGAGATCCATCCTGGATCTTCCACACCCTTCAGGAGTCTGGGATGCTGGATCCCAGCTGGAGCCTCTGCTTCCAGCTGTCAGCAGCTCCAGAGAGCAGCAGAGGGAAGCCCAGGCACTCACGAGAGCACTGACCATGCTGTGCCATTGCCAAAATGGCTTTTCCCTCCTTTCTTCCCTTCCTTTTTGCCAGGCTGGGGACAATCCCTGTCCCAGACACACGTGGGATGCCATTGTCCAGTGTTCCTGTCACCACACCCCTGCCACGCTCTTTAAATGCCCTTGGGGCCATTTCCACCTGAAAGCTCCACATTTTGGGTAGAGATAAGCTCAGCTTGTGCCATTTTAGAACTGATTTTCAAACTTCCCTCAGGGTTGGAAAGTTTTGGGTGCAGGGCTGAGTCTGTGGTCCCAGCAGAGTTTCCCTGATAGAACAGGGCTTGGAAACCCTGAGGCAGCTGAGCGGGAGAGCAGCAAAACAAACCCGACTCTAAAAAAATCCCCTCTGCCCCTGAGCTTGGGAAGAGCCCTGCTGGAATCCTGCTGGCACTGAAATGGGAATGCCAGCCCTGCTCCAAACAGCATCCTCAGGGCTGCAGGGAGCTGCCGGGGCTGAGGGCACAGGAGAAGGGCAAAGTGGCAATGCAGACAAAAGGCTGGGTGCTGGGGTCTGGGTTATCCCCAGGAAACCCCGGCACAGGGCAGGAATGTGCCCTCGGGGAGTGTCCCTGCTCCCTGCTGGCATGTCCCTGTCCCTGCCCGCCCTCGGTCTGCAGAACAGCAGCTGGAAACATCTGGCAAGCCCGGGCAGGGCTGAAATCTGGTTACTTGGTTTGTGCCACCCTTCCTGCTCTTTTGTTCCCTGCCTTGCCTGGGCTTTCAGCACTCTCAGCTTCTCGCTCTGGATGCCAATTGAGGAATGACAGCTGTGATTTTAGAGCTGAATGTGTTGGAAACATTGGTTCACTCCAGAAATTCATCCTGCGGTGGCCATGCAACAAGTGGGACATAAGCAAATCACCAGGGCTCTTGTCAGAGCTCAGAGAGGAACTCCAGACCCCTGTTTTGTTTTGTTTTTTTAGGACACATTCCTCACTTCTTCTGTCCTTTCCCTATAAGGAAAAATTATGTTTGGTGGTGAAAGTAAAATCGTAATGCTTAGTGCAGCTTTCACTTGATAGCACAGAGAGATAAGCTTTGGGTGGAGAAAAACCCTGATTTTATCCTGGTAACCCACGTTAAAACTCCTCTATATTCACTCTTGGATAGCATTCAGTCACTCCAGCTCTTCCCCACAAAATCGAGAACCTTTCCTGCCAGGTTTGAGGCAAAACCTTGTCAAAGCTCTGTCAGCTGGAGAGAAGAGGTGCAGAGGGATGGATGTGGAAGTGGGAGGGAGAGCAAATTTCGGGAGACACCACCAGCGCGGTTCCTTTGCTGAGCTGGAAGGGAGCCTGCCCAGCCCTGGGGTGCCCCATACCTTTGGGAGACAGGAACATGGAGAATCTCTTCAGGTTGTCGGGCTGGTTCCACTCGTAGTTGTTCATCATGAACCGGTGGTCCCCTGGAGAGGCAGAGCAGGGTGTGAGCTGGGGGAGGCACTTTGGTGGTGTTAATCCCCCTGTGGGACCTTTAGCTGGCAGCTAAAGCAGCTCTGGAGCTGCCCAGAGTCTGAAAGACAAAGTTCCCTCAGAGGAAGAGCCCAGCTGAAGCATTCAACCTCTCAGCAGACAGGATTTCCTAAAAACCACAGGGAAACCTGAGGGTTGAGGCATTTTCTTATCAAAATACTGTTGTGGGGCTAAAAATGACTCCGAAAGTTTGAGTTTGGCTCCTTTTGTGTGTTTAACCTGAGCACAGGGCTGGCTGATCGAGAGCTGCCACTATTTAAAGCTCCAGAAATCAGTTCTGGGAGGGTTAAATGGGTTGGCTTCTTCAATTTTTAGTGAAAGATGCTAAATGTGAGTTGCAAACAGCTCTGAACTCTTCGAGAAGGGTGGTTGCTTCAGGTTTCATGGATCAAACTTACTCCTACCCAGCCTGGGTTTGGATTTCTGACACTGATTCACAGGAATTGAGGCTTTATCACTACACTTGCTCATAAAAACATTCCTGGAAGGCCTCTATAAACCTATTGTTCTCTGCAAGGAAGTAAATTCGGTTTTCATGTTTAAATAGCTCCATTCTTTGATTCTCAAGTCACTGAACAAACTTTTCTTTTTTTTCTGCCATTTATTTTGGTCCTATTTAAGCTCCCTGAATGCTCCCTGATTATTTGTCTCCTCGCCACGTAGGTACCTGTTATGACAACTAAAAGGACATGGATTCCCTTTGGAGTCTGCTATTAAGCAGCTTTCATTCCATTAATATAAGATTTCTTCCTGGGAAGTTTTTTACAGTAGAAGATCAAGCCAGCTGCAAATGAATTGGCTGCAGTGACTCAGGGGGAGTCTGAGTTATTAACTCCACAGTTCCTTTATGGATTTAATTCCCTCGCAGCCACTGGATGCAGAGTGCTGCTCTCTTTCATCTGTAACCATGGCTTGGAGAAGGGAGAGCTCTGCAGCTCCTGGGACTCGCCAGAAATAACATTTCCCACCTGTTCCCAACTTTTCATTAGGGCAGACTCCAAGCTGTGTCCCTGGTAAAGCTCCTGGAAGCACCCAGGTTTCTGGCAGGAGTTAAAAATGGTTTTGGCACTTGAATTCTGTGGATGTCAAATAACAATGAGGGCTTCTGGCATCAATAACATGGAGGAGACCCCAATTAAAATAATCAAGAAGTAATCAGGCTTTATCCTGAGCTACCAGAACGGAGTAGCTGCAGAGCCTTGAGTTATAAAAAATGTCCAAGGAAGATGGTTCAGGACTGGCAAAACCCAGCCCAGCAGATGGAAATTCTGCACAGCTTCAGGTGAACAAAGAAAGAAAAATGCACAGAAGTGATTTTTGGAAATGTTTGTCATCTCTTGACAGTGAGTTATTGTCAAATTTCTTGGTAATTCTGGAGCACGTGGAGTGTTGAGAATTTAAACAGGAATGTTGCAGTGTTGAAAGATAAGTAATGTTCAATTTCTGGTGCTACTTTAAAGGCAGGGAGAGTTTTAAAACCTGCCTCTAGCTGTGCATCCTGAGCACTTTGAGAGTGATCCCTGACCTTCCTGAAAGGTTGGTCCAGAAGGATCTGGTCCATCTAATCCCTGTCTGATGGAGAACGGTGGCACTGGGCAGAGTAAGGTATTGATACAGGAGGGGTGTCCAGTAAATGCTGTGAATTTCAGTGAATTAACAGCGATTTTGCAGTTTTGCAGCAGAGCTCCTCAGCTGCTCGTGTTGTCCGAGCTGGCCTTGAGGTTATTCCTGCTCCTTCTGGACTCCCACATCCTCCTGGAAGAGCAGGGTGCCATTTATCCTCACATCACCCACTGCTGTCCTGGTATCTGGGGTTCCTCAATGGCTGGGAGATTACACCCAGCTGAGATAAGCACTCACTCCCAGCCCGGGTATTCCTGGTGCAAGAGGTCATTCCCCGGGATTAAGTAACATGCCCAGGGTTACAGAGCTGCCTGTGGGAGAGCTGGGGAGTGCAGACAACACAGCCCCATTGTGGTGCCCTGTCCTAATCTCAGGTGTGAGCCTGATGCAAGACAAGTCCTCTATTCACAGCTAATTGGGAGGAAGTGGTTCATAAATTTAAAAGATTAATTTTGGTGCTGCGGTGTTGGCTGTGACCTCTGCATTCACCTTAAAGATCACCATAAACATCACCGAAGTGTGGGGAACACCCTGGATCAGGGCGGGCAGGAAAGCTCTCCCAAGTGGAACAGGGAGTATGATCAGAGTTATTCCAGCTCAGGTTGTAGCTCAACGCCCAAATGGAGCCCTTTTTACTCGGAAAATTAGATTTTCAAATATTTCCTTTCCAGTGACAGGTGCTTGCAGGGTATTTCATGTTCCAGCCAGGCAAGCAGAGGCTGAACCCTGCAGCTGTAATATTTGATGTCACACCGGCTCCCTACGTATGCTAACTGAGTGTACAAATAGGATTTCAAACTTGCCATCCCAAATTCACCTTTCTGCCACTGCCTTCTCCCTTTCCTGAGCTGCCTCAGCAGATCTGTGGAGCTTCCCCTCATGGAAAATGTCCTGCTAAACTTCCAGGGGTTTGTTGGAGCCTGGCACAGGAGGGAAGCAGGAGGGGAGGGTGGCTGTTCTTGACCCCACACAGGAGCTGGCTGAACAAATTAAATCCTAAACATGAAACCCTAACATGAACCAGGAATCAGGGAAGTGGGGCCAGTTTGGTCTCCTACATGAGATACCTTAAATCCCTGGCAGTTCAACTGATTCCATCCCCACATAGGAGCAGTAGGATAACCCTGATATTCCAGAATTCATATTCAAGTAACCCTCATATTCCAGAATTCATTCCAGCTACAGAAGTCGCTACTCCCACTTTCCCCCCAGGTCTTTGCTTACTTTCTTCTTCACCAGGAGCGCTCATCACTCCTCATCTCCCCCGAGCCTGCACTCCAGGGAAGCAGGGAGAGAGAGAAGGGGAATATTTGGGATATTTTACCGTTCTCCATGTGGTTCCTCTCGATGAAGTTGCGGCCCAGGTCTGCCTTGCAGATCTTCTCCACGTGCCTCATGCAGACGTTGAGGAGGTCGTCCCTGAGCAGCCCCATGGACGGGCTCATGCTCTCCCCTTCCAGCAGCACGCTGTAGGTTGGGAGGGATGGGGGGGGCACGTAATTCCTCATCAGAGCCCCAAATTCCTGCCAAAAAAAAAAAAAGGGATCACAGCTTAGTGAGGAGCGTAAATGTGGAGGATAAATCTGAGGGAACTGGTTGATGTTAGACTCCGAAAGTGCAAAGAAAAGCAGTGAAAATGGGCAGGAAAATGTTCTGTCCATGCTTTGCAGCCATCCATAAAAACCCATGGCATGTCCAAGCCCATTCCCCACCCAGCAGAGGAGCAGGGACAGCTCCAAGTGTCCAGGGGAATCCCTGCCATGGATGTGCAGTGAACCGGGGATGGTTCACACATCTCCCATTCCTTTGGGATTGTCTTTGGGACAAATCCCATCCTCATGGGGACAAAGGAAAGGGAAATGAGGTCTCTGTCACCTGCAGGAAGAGCACGGAGTCGCTGATCTGGTGGATCTGCTCCCTGTTCTCCTTGTCCTCGCGCAGCAGCTTCGCCCTCTCCTCCAGCTCATCCACGATTTCTTTCACGTTCTCCGAGGCGATCTTTTCCCGCTGGTCCAGGGCAGCCTTCACCTCATCCCTCTGCCTCTCCAGGTCACGGATCAGCTCCTTGAAGTGCTGCTCCACCGTGG
Organism: Melanocharis versteri; assembly: GCA_013397845.1. Lineage (NCBI taxonomy): Eukaryota > Metazoa > Chordata > Aves > Passeriformes > Melanocharitidae > Melanocharis > Melanocharis versteri. Next base: position 31,905 of record VZTG01001714.1, read on the forward strand.
CTTTCTCGTTGGTGGTGTAATTCTGGATGGGGAAGGGGCAGAGAGAGGAGGCAGCAGGAAAGAGTAGAAAGAAAATATTAAAATTTCATGGAGTTCTTTGCTAATAGAGGGACGCAGAGGGGGATAAACCCAAGCACTCAGCATTCAGAGTATGGAAACTCCAGCTATGCAAGTCTCAGCTGCAGGAAAGTTGTGCCAAGAGAAGCAATACCTGTTCCTGCAATAATCACGTGTGTGCAATCCAAGAGGGCCACTGCCTTCCCAGCAGTAAGAGCATATCTCTGATTTCAATTCATGCACTCACAGGTGATATTTAAAAACACTCTGGAACCTTCTAAATCAGGGTTCTGGCTCCTGGACAAATTGAGGACCAAATTCCCACCATTTCAAAGGATGAAAGGTGCTGGAACACTTTTTACAAGCCTGACCTCGAGGTGCCTCTGAAATATTCCTCAGAGGGACTGGGGATGTAACTATACTGAGAGTCAAAATTTCTAGGTCAGGTTTCCAATAATAAAAATAACAATAATAATAGTAATAATAAAGCAGATGAAAAGCAGAGCTGGTGAGCCAATGTGCTTGCACCACATAAAAGGGAGAAGAATGGCTTTGCCTATTAATATTATGCAAATTTTCTGGGGTGTCTCCAACTTGTGCTTTCACTGCTTTATTCAGTTAGGCCATAAATGAAAAGAATAATACCATGACTCTATTCCAACCCTTACCACGGTGCAAGAATTATAAAGAATTATAATAAAAGCCCTCTCTCAGCATGGAAATAAGCTGTTCCATCATAAATGAGATATTTGTTGGGGTAAATTCATCTGCTCCTGCTGCCTTATCTCAGTCTGGGCAACCCAGAGCCCTCCTGCAGGTTATTTGTGGATTTTGTTTCTAAATCTGCCTGGCTACTGCTGATGGAAGGGCCATAAAGGACCTAAAAAAGGAGCCAGAGCAGGGAGGTGCCTTGGTTTTGTAACAGGGCTCGATCTGCCCGCAGGGAATGTCGCAAGATGACTTCAGTGGGAGTTGTTGTTTCCAAGGTTTGGCTGGGAGTTTGGGAGAGGGATGAGATAGAGGCCAGGGAAGGGATGGAGTGAGGAAGGGCTGGAGGGAAGGAGAGGGATGCGGGAGAGGGGAGAAGGAATTGGTGATTACAGGAGGAAGAGGTGGATTCAACATCTCGGACGCACCTTGATGCGGTCCCTCTCCTTCTGCCACTTGTCCACCTCGTCTTCCACCTCGATGATCTTCAGCTGCAGCTGCTCCTTCTGCAGCGACAGCTCGGCCTGTGGGGAGGAGAGGACAGGGGAGGGAGCCTGGTGAGCTGGGGCTGAGGGTGGCCCACTCCAGAGAGCCCCGAGGCTGCCCTGATGCGCTGCGAGCAGCAGCGGGGAGCTCGGGGCTGCGACGGGCACCGCGTGCTGCCAGCGGGCACCGGCCCAGCAGATCCAGCTCCCTCAGCAAAGCAGCAGCACCCACCTCCCAGGCTGTCAGGGTGCTGCTTTTAATCACATGGGAGTCATGAGCTGCAGGGGAAGGGAGCTGTTTCAAAATTCAGCTGTGTGTGCAGAGCAGGGCCCAGCCCAGGGTGTGCCTGTGCAGCAATAACAGTTTTCATGTAATTACGGAATGACGTTTGACGAGTGTTGCAACAAGAGGATGATGCCTCCGGCAGGAATTCTGTTTAGACAGGATTGTGGATTAATTTGCTCTGAATTGAGAGCTTTCATGTAGCGATGGAGCTGGGGAATGCTTGGAAAAAAAATTTAGAAGAAAAAAAAAAGAAGCCACAAAAGGAGGAGGGAAGAGGTGTAGTCAACCTGCTTGGCTGAGATCAGCAACTTCGCTGGGATCCATTTGCATTTCGTTGTGCAGTGGCTTCCCAGAGAAGCTCAGAGAGGAGACTTGCACAGGAATTTGTGGCAGTAGAGCCGTGGAGGCCATGCACTGTTTCCCTGGATCATTGTTTACCTGGACCAGCCAGGACCTGGATGCTGGCAAAGCCCTGGACCAGCCAGGACCTGGCTGCTGGCAAAGCCCTGGACCAACCAGGACCTAGATGTTGGCAAAGCCCTGGACCAGCCAGGACCTAGATGCTGGCAAAGCCCTGGATCAGCCAGGACCTGGCTGCTGCAAAGCCCGGGACCAACCAGGACCTAGATGTCAGCAAAGCCCTGGACCAGCCAGGACCTGGCTGCTGCCAAGCCTTGCCCCGTTAACCCCAGCAGCCCCTCCCTGGGCCGTTCCCATTCTCCATCCCTGCCCCACAGACCCTGCCCAAGCCTCTGTTGGTGCATTTCTGCATTTCATGTGTGTGCAGGCCGGTCTCAGCCATGGCTGGAGGCGATCTGGCTGTGGGACACCCAGAGCTGTTGAGGAATTTCGGAGCTGGCAGAAATTCCCTGCGTTCTGTCGTGTTGGGAGAGTCCCGAGAACCTGCTGTTCATGTGGGAACTTCTGGAAAACGGTTGGATTAACCCAAACCACTTAAATTCAGGCCAACAATTAGAGGCATGGATGGGTAAACCCACTCTCACACTCCAGCTGTCCATCCAGGAATGTAATGGAACATGAAAATCTGGGTCTTTGTTGGTCAGAGTTGCCCTCAGGAGTTTAAAAGTTTTCAGCTCTGCACTCAAAATGAAGACCAGGGAAGAAGCTGTGAACCAGCCCAGGCAGGAGCTCTTGTCCTGATGCCAGTCAAGTGTCTGAACAGCCTCTGGAGCTGGAATCCAGCACAGCTGCTCTGACAGCATCAACCCCAGCTGTTCCAATTCAGAAAATCCCTGTTTATGGAGGGAGAATGGTTGGATGGTGGCTTTGTTGCCTTGTAAAACACAAGAAAAGTGGGCAGAAAAAAGGGAAGTGCGCTCAGAGGTGTCTCAGTGCCACAAAAAGCTGCATCTTCAAATTGTTTTTAGGAGTTGGGAGAGCACTGGCCTGCTAAATATTATCCACACACCCTCAGGAGTGGCCTGAACGCTGCCATGAGCTGAACCTCACCCTCTCCAGGGGTTCAGGGCACACAGGAAAGGATTTTGTGGCACAGGTTCACCAGGGACCCCACACTGGCTTCCAGATGAGAAAATCTGCTCCGCTACTGATCAAAAGAACAAAGGCAGGAGTTTGATCCTGTGATTTTCACATTTTCAAGACAGTGACCTGGAGGAATTCCTGCCAGTTTCCATTCCCACGTGCAGTGGGAGATGTCCTGTGCATCCAGACTCTGCACAGCACGGAAATGCAATGAGATGAAAATATTTTAGATCCATTTATCCCCTGCATTAACCAATGTGAGAAGTTACACCCAAATTCCAGTTGTTTCCTCAAGCCACAGAGCTGCATCCAGGTGGAATTAATTGTTAAAAGTAAAAAGCTCATCTCCAGAGCAATTATTTCCCTCCTCATCCCCAAAAATCAGGACATTCTTATAAGAATGTGAGTGAAATCCTACAGAGAAAGACTGGAAGGAATTTTTGGGGAAGATCAGAACTTTCACAGCCACGTAGCCACTCCAAACTCAAGGGATTTGCAGAGAAAATGACAGGAAAAAAACATCAGGTGATGGCTGGAAGGTGGTGATAACAATATTATGCTTTTAGAGTCCTTTTTAATTAAGATGGATCTCCAAGGAATTTTGGGAACTATTATTTGTAAAAGTGATCCTGACTCTCAGCAGTTCAAACATCCCCCAGAAAGGTGGTGTGGGATGTAACAACCGTTTAAGAGCAGAGGCACAACAATTTGGAGCGAGATTTATGACTTGCAAATGGAAATTACAGAGATGGTCCCAAGAGCCGGGATGCAAATCCCAAGTTTGGCAAAGGGGAAACACCAGCACGGACTCCAGCAAGGGCAGGGGAGGTGAAGGGTGGTGTGATTGTGTGATCCTGCAAGAAATTAAATAAAAACTACAAAAAATCACCCTAAACATAGGGAAAAAAATTAAAGAGAGGTGCAGGGAGACTCTGGAATAGTGGAAAAACTGGTGGCATGGGCAGAAGGATTTGGGAAGGGTGCTCTGGAGGTGGAGCACATCAAGGGGTTCAGGAAGTGATTTCCTGATTTTTCAGGCCTTTTTTTTTGTCTGGAAGGTTGCTTTAGCTGTCCATGTGTATGACAGATACACAGTCACAGTATGGGGGCCACAGGCAGTGTCTCAGCTTCATTCCCTGAGAGAAAACTCCTATCTGTCTTCATATTTCTCAGATTTTCCAGGGTCAAAAATCCTCGATGGATCACCCAGAACAAACCTGTTGGAAGATCTGGGGTTCAGAAGATCCCAATGAGAGATAAATACAGCAACACCCCCATCGTGGGGGCCCCTGCAGAGCAGAAATAACAGGAACAGCGGGGAAAAATCCGGGTTCAGACAATTTTTGAGCACAGCAGGCTGAGAAATGCAGGCACTGAGAACCTTCAAGCTAAGACCGGATCCCTTATTAGAGCCTCGGTTAATTAGGGCAGTTAAGAGGCTCCAGTGAAAGTTCAGAGTGTACATCCAAGCCCAGCTGGGCCCGGCCTTGGTGCTGCAGAGGACCTGCAGATGGGAGATGATGAGTTTTACACGATGATGCAAGTGGTTTGTGCAAGGCAGCAGCAGCACAAGCAGCATCATGCCCTGAACGCTCTGGGAACACCCCTGTGTCCCCAGCCCGGGAGAGCTCTGCTAATCAACCCCCCAGCAGCATCCAGGGGAAATCACGGAGCTGCTGTTTCAGCCAGGATGCCGTGGCTGGAAAGTCAGGGAGTTGTTTGAGATGTTGTTTCTGCTGGGTTCACAGCTGCGTTTTCCCATCTCAGTTTCTAAGCAGAGCTGGGTGTCAGAGGGCTGAAACCTCGGGAGACTCTGCACAAATGTCACTGCAGGAGCTCTCCCTGCGCAGCTTGGAGAGAATTCCTTGCTTGCAAACAAGTGGATTTTCCCTGGATTCTGCCCTCAGCTTAGAGGATTAATGCAGAATTCGGGCGAACAGGCAAATTTACTCCGATTTCCAGCTGGGAAGAAGAGTGCCTTTCCTGCAGGAAACTCCGGGGAAAGAGCATCTATTTCGAGCTGTGTCCACAGAGCAGCCACAGCTGGTGTAGATAAAATCTCACAGCCACGCTGCACCAGTGAGAAAGGCCCCCAAACCCTTCCAAGGTTTAATTTTGTTTGCTCTCTGCTCAGTGAAAGCGATGCAGGGATGGGAATCCCTCTGGATCCACCTCTGTGGATGGTTTTCCTCAAAGCCTGGCTCAGCCTTTGTGAAATCCCCTCCTTCCCAAAGCTGCTCTGTGGGGAGGAGGAACACCCAGCTCCCCTTCCTGCACAGCACTTCCCTGTACCCACAGTGAACTTTGCTTTAAAAGAGAAAGAATTACAGAAAAAAGAAAAAAACAAACAAAGGAACAAATCAAAGAGTTTCTCAGCAGAGCTGACCCCGCATGCTGAGCACCAGGGCTGGTGCTGGAAGGTGATGCCAGGTTATTTACAGCCCTGGGACTGGCAGGCACAGGTGAAGTTGTCTGGTTTGGAGAGCAGCCCTAAAACAAGCCCAGCAACCTAAAACAGGTTTGGGATGAAGGATCCCCTTCCAGAACGAAGGATGCTGGCTCAGAATGGGGCTCTGGTTAACTGATAAATCAAGGGTTTTATTGAACTGTTCAAGCTGCTGTGGAGGATTCTCACTTCTCACGTGTGAGTGGTTATTACCCAGCCCCACAGACCTCTTTTCGGCTGCTTTTTGTACTGATTCTGGTGCAAACTGTTGCTTTTCCTTTAAATCTGCAGCAGGAAATGAATGCAAAGTGGATCTGGGGAGAGCATTAAAGGTTTGCTGGGTAAAATACGCAAATAGCACTGGGTGGGAAGTCAGGACAAATGTCTCTGTCTGAGTCCTGTGCCTCTCACTCAGCAGGAACGGGGGCTGAGCGACTCTCACCCCAGGCTCCTGGAAAGTGGAGGATGCTGCCGTGTTCTCTGGCTGAGACAGAGATGTCAGCCTTTGCACTGCCCTAACTACAGGTGTCTGTGTTCTGGCTTGTTTGCATTCCTGTTCTCTGTCTGCTCCGTGAGACCAGCGGGGTTTCCTGATTGCACAGAAGGAGCTTTCCCAGCTCTACAGCACAGCTCCTCTCTTCCCTACAGGCCTGCAGCAAAGATAGGCTGAAACCTGCGTTAATCCTGCAGAACTGAAGGGCAGATGGACCTAAACCAAGCTTATTCTGGGACAGTTTTGTGCCATCAGATCGCTGAGCACCCAGGCTGGCAGTGCAGCAAAACGAACACCAGTTCTGGAATCCTCTCCAGTTCTGGAGTCACACAACAGCCAGGGATGAGGAAATCCCTGCAGATAAATCCTGGACACCCAGCACTGTGTGAAAGGCTCTGCCCGGACACAGATTTGTTCTGGTCACCACTCCTGTGGCAGAATGAATTTGGAGGTTTGAAAGCTGCTGTGGAGCTGCTGGGATGCCAAGCTGGGCAAACAGGGCAGGGATAGGGGTGACCTAATGTGGGGTTGTTGCTTATCCCTTCCAAAAGGGCAGCAGCACCAGCCACTCTCCCAATTTGTGGTCACATTCCAGCCGGGCTGATTTGATAAGAAGAGGTGTTACACACCAGGGGCTTGGAAATATTCATTGCTCTTTGTGGCTCTGGCTGAGGCTCCACCTCTGGTGAATAAATCAGGAGTGGGAACAAACATTTGTAGGCAACAGCTTTCGTGCTAATTGTTTTTGTCTGAGTGAATGCTGGCTCGAGTTACAACATGATCCAACTCGTTGTCAGGAGAAACTTGCACATGTGCGTGATTCGTGCTGATAAATCCTAAATCCTTCAGGCTGAGCAGCAGCAGGGCCGGTGCAGGAGCTAAGGGTGGCACAAGGACTCTGAGAGAGGAATCAAACAGCATTTAAATCCCAGTTCTCTGCTCATCCATGGCTGTCTCTATAAAACCAAGGTGCTGGAGGTGTCTCCAGCCACAGCAGGCAGGATCTGAGCAGCTTTGCTTCCTCAGGAAGCAGCTGTTCACCCCATGGCAGGGCAGGAATTGGACACCCCGGCAGACACCAGACACAGCTTCGTGTTAGAGCTCTGCAGCGTTCAGGGCTGACATCAAAACCACGAGGACAGGCAATTATGGAACAAGCAGGCTGGCAAGCCCTGCAGGAATTTGGGAAAGGCTGGCTGGGACGTGGAAGAGGCTTTGTCTGGTTTCAGCGAGGCTGCAAGCTGGAGGTGACATGGCAAGAAAAGAGCAGAGAAAACAGAGAAAAGCTCTACACAAGATGCTCCTTCAGCCTGATGAGATAAATCTTCCCAGCTCCTTAGAAAGAGTAAAATTGTTCTTCCCATTCAGGGAACTCAAGGATTTCTCACAGCAGGTCCCTGTGTTTGCCTGGTCACCACATCGCAGCACTGGTTTGGGGTTTAGGAGATCTCAGTGCCCTCCCAGGTTCTGACTGTGTGACTCCAGGCATATTGTTTTATATAATTATTATTTTACAGGGCTCCTTTCTGGCATCTCTCCTCTCCTGTCTGCTTAGAAAGTTTCTAGGCCAGGTCCTGCTTTTACCACGGGGATGTGCAGCAACAAACGTGGTGAGACCCTGATTTTTTGCTAGAACAAGTGAAATCTCCTCATCCACCCAGAAAGCAAACAACAGGAGGCTTTGAGCAAACAAAGGTGAAAGACATTTAATCAGTGAAATCTCCCTGGATGTCCATCCTCTAAACCCGTTGTAGTAACACTTCAGGGGAAATGCAAGGTTTTGGGCTTGCACCAGGGTTTGGTTTTTTTCCATCTAAGCTTCAAAAGACTCTTTCCATAGGTGTGGCTCAACAGAAAAGAAAAAAACCCAAAACTTAATCTCACTCTAAGGAACTGAGATAGCAATTTTCAATTGTTGTTAGTACCCAGGAGGAACTTTAGCAGCCACTGATTTGACAACTCTGGAGGTGCTGACCCTGAGCATTGCCCACCTTTCTGTGGGTAGCACCACACAAACACTGTCAAAACTCAAAAATATTTTTTAAAACTTAGAATTTGGGGTTTTGATTCAGCCTCTGCTGAAAGTCAGGTGTGCTGGGAGCCAGGTTCTCCATCCCTAAATCCAGCCTGCAGCACAACTCCAGTGCTGTGCTGCCCCAGCCAGGATCAGGAGAACGACAATCCCACGGGAACAGCACCCAGGCAATATCAGCTCTCCACTAAACACCTCCCATCCACCACCACTGGGATTCCATCCCAGGCACAATTTGAGGGGAGATTGCAGGCTGGGGAGCAGAGGCTGTGCTGTGACATCGGGATCTGCAGGCTGCTGCGAACAGAAGGAGTAAAAGGAAGAATCAAAGGAATAAAATGAATAAAATTACCTCTTTCCCCGCCTTCTCGATCTCCACTGTCACCGTGCTGTGGTTCTTGTGCTCCTGGAACATGCAGAGGTAGCAGATGCACATCTGGTCTGTCTGGCAGAACAGCTCCATGGTCTTGCCATGCACAGGGCATTTTCTGGCTTCGAAGTCCCTGATGGGGTCCAGGAGCTGGTGGTCCCGGAACGCCGCTCCCTCCAGGTGGGGCTTGAGGTGCAGCTCGCAGAAGGAAGCCTGGCACACCAGGCAGGACTTCACAGCCTTCTGCTTGTTGTCGATGCAGGAGTCGCAGAGAACGTCCTCGAGCTTCACGCGGGGCCGGGAGCCCGCGGCTCTGTCGGGCTTGTTGAAGGGTCTTCTCAGGTCCCCCGTCTCCACCAGAGGCAGGGAAGATTTCTTCAGGTCCCCCATCTGCCCCGCAGAGAACAAGGACTTCCTCCCTTCCCCATCAGCGGGCAGGAAGCTCTTTTTGGAATCCAGGGAGAAGAGGGACTTCCTGAGGTCGCCCTTCTCCGGGAAGTTCAGGGCTGGTCTCCTCATGTCTCCGATCTGGCCGCTGGCGAACTGCATCTTCTTGGAGTCTGCCGAGTCCATGCTGAAGTAGGTTGACCTCTTCTCGTCGGATGACTCCACAAACTGAATGATGGGCCTCTTCCAGTCACTCCCAGAGAAGAGGGAGCTCTTGATTTGCCCCGTCTCCAACGCAGCACCGCCCGTGCCTTTTATAGCTTCTTTCTCGCCTCCGCCAGGGCTTGTGGCCTTCTTGGCTTCCTCTTCTTTTTTGGGGGCAGTCGGGCTCTTCACGTCCTCGGCCTTGCCGGCGGTGCCGTTCGTCCTGGCTGCGCTGCTCGTCTCCATGGCCTAAGCAGGGTCGGCGGTTCCTGCGCTCGCTCTCTGCTCCAGCTCCCGTCTCTCAGCCCCCTCCAAGGCAGGCAGGCTGTGCCTGGTCGTCGTCCCAGCGAGGAATGGCTCTGGAATGCAGGAAACCCTTCTGCCCCAGTGGGTGACGCACCCGCAGCTCCTGCGAGGAGGAGCAGCGCGCCCGCACCGCGCCGAGGTGGATGCAGGGGGAGAGAAAGGAGGAAAGGAAGGAGCAGACGTTGAGGGATCAGAAGCTCCAGCTGTGCAGTTAATTATACAAAGCAGTCCACACCCAGGAACATTCTTGTCTAACCAGGTTGGGGAGGAAGGGCTGTTTATATACATAGAAATGGCTCCTTGGAAAAAAAAAAAAAACAACCAAAAATTCATTTTCATTAAGATGTAGCAACCAGTTCCACCGCTTGTTTCAAAAATAATTTGGCCAGCAGCTGAGGTTCCCTCCTTGCAGAGATGGGCAGGGTCGGGGAGACCACGAGATGCCCAGGGTGGGTTTGTTAACTGGGTCATAGCCATGCACCAAAATAATTAGGGTTGTAATTAAAATGAACGCCCAGAATAAAGCATTCTTCAAGCAGGCTCCCCCCAGGGCTTGCTGCATTCAGGAGGGAGGAGAAATGCATGGTTAATACTGGGTTTAAATGGCCCTATTATCTTTATTTTGATTTTATTTTGGGTTTGTGCGAGGTCTGTCCATCTAGACCTGGAAATAACCCAGCCACGGATCAGAACGGGTAAAAATTGGCTGGGCCTGCTATTCCCACAGGCCACGGAATCTCCGAAAGATGAGTGGTGAAATAAAACCCCCATTGTGTGCTCTGAGATAAAGGTTCAGGTGTAGCCTACGTAGCTCTTCCCATTTAACAGCTTAGACCGTCAAAATATCTCTTGCCAGAGAAAAGAAGTGAAGAGGTTTTAAAAATAGATCTGTCTCCAGCAGCTGAATTCCTGGGAAATGTTCACTTGTTGGAATCACAGATGATTTCAGGAGAGAAAAAAAGCTCTTTATGAGCACTGGTGGATTCCAGCGACTTCTAAAGGACGAGGTTGATCTTCCTCTCACATCACTTTGGATTATACTTGGAATTTCAGTGAGATTTCTCTGAGATGAATGCCCAGGGTGCAAATTAACCACGCCAGAGATTTGTGCTTAATTGAGTTTTCTCAGAACGCCCCGGTGGCGCTGCTGGAGAAGGTGGTTTTTACCTGTAAAAAATCTCCTTAAACATCCACCAGGAACCCCCTGTTGGAAGGGATTGGAGTGAAAATCCAGCTCTGCATTTTCCAGCTTGCTTTGAGGTGTGGAGGAAACAGAGGCAAAGCAGGAACAGCAGAAATTCTGGATCTGACAGGAGAAGGAAAGAACCTGTCTTACAAATACGGTTCCTAAAGGTCGTGTCTGTGCAAAATGAGAGAAAAAGGAAGTGAAATTCTTTTTCTGGGCCCCTGGCTCACAGATCCAGCCCCTCTCGCTGCCTGCATGTCTTCACGACTCTCCCTTTATGAAAAAATGCCTCAGCATTCTGCATTTTTTTGGCTAATAGTTGTTGGGAAAGGGCATTTCTTTCATTAATAATTTTTTATTAATAGGCCCACAGCCTTTCGTGAGTCAGAATTCATTCCCCGGCGCAGGAAAGGGCAATGCCGTTTTTTTAAGACCCGATTTCATAAAGGAAAAATTTGACTGACATCAATGCATTTCTTTCCCCCTGGCTTGCTGGGCTGAGCTGTTCTTTAGAACATCAACAGTCCTGTAAGTCTCCAAGTAATTAAAAATACTGCAGGGTGGAGGCTCCTGTTCTCACGTGTATTGAGGAGACTCAGCAGAGCTTTTCCAGCCAAGGTTAATCCTTGAGGAACAAAAAACATCCCCAGGAAGAGGTCTGGCTTGGACAAAGGTGGCCTTGCTTTGTTTTCCTGATGCTTTGGTAAGATTTTGGTGTGGGTAAGGCAGATAAAAGGTTAAGGATTGAGTTTTAAGGTTTTGGTTTTAGTGATGCAAATCCAGAGTAAATCACGGGATGGGTTGGAAGGCACCTTAAAGCCCATCCAGTTCCAAAGCTGTGCCATGGGCAGGGCCACCTTCCACTGTCCCAGGCTGCTCCAGCCTGGCCTTGGGCACTGCCAGGGATCCAGGGGCAGCCCCAGCTTCTCTGGGCACCCTGTGCCAGGGCCTGCCCACCCACACAGGGAACAATTCCTGCCCAATATCCAGCCCAAATTTCCCCTCTTTCAGTTCGAACCCGCTTCCCCTTTTCCAGTTCCCGATCCAGAGTGCCTCTCCAGCTTCCCTGCAGCCCCTTCAGACCCTGGGAGGTGCTGGGAGGTCTCCACACAACCTTCTCCTCTCCAGCCTGAACATTCCCAGCTCTCAGCCTGTCTCCAGACCCTTTATCAGCCTCGTGGTCTCCTCTGGATCTGCCCCAGCACTTCCACGTCCTCCCTGCGCTGGGGACCTCACATTCCAGGTGCCAATTTGTGCACACACACACATTTTCCAGGCGATTTAGGAGCCAAAACACAGCTCAGCCTGGAAATCTCCTCATCTTTGCCTCTCCCAGAGGTGGCTCCTGCTGTCTCCAGCATGAGTTCATTTTTGTAGGAGCATCCCCTGGGATTTCTGCTCTGGTCCCTGCACAGGACAAGAGTCCCAGCACACAGGTGCCTGGCTGTGCCTGTGACTCAGAGCACACACCCACGGGTGGCATCTGCAGGCCCTTTCATCTCCAGGACTCGGCAGAGCTTTTCAAAGGTTCGCAAATTAAACCTGACAACACCTTTTGCAAAATAGGTCTGGGCTGGTAACCCCACGTAGCAATTAGGGAAACTGAGGCATGCACTGGGGAGCTGGCAAATTTTTCAGCAGAATGAAAGTTTTTTCCCCCCTGAAATCGCTGTGCAGCCTTTTTGCTTTCTCTTATTTTCCATCTTCTGCTCTCTCTTATTTTCCATCTTTTGCATTCTCTTATTTTTCATCTTTTGTATCCTCTTATTTTCCATTATTAGGACCCTTCTAAATACTTGCTCTTTTTTATTAATACCTCATGATGCTGCTGTTCTTGTTCAGAACTTCATTTTTTTGTCTCTGTACCAGAAATTTTGGGTGTTTTATCCCTCGTACCAAAACGTTTCCGCTCTGCAGTATTGCTGCACATGGTCGGTGTTGGAAAACCAATCTCCCCAGGATGAAAAAGTGAAAGAAACTGGGTCCACTTCAAACTAAATAGAACAGAAACAGTTAAGCCAACCCCGGGGCACTCCTTTAGACAGGCTCCAGAGCAGGTTTTCAAACAGCAGCCAGTGATGAAGTCATGGGGAGTCAGGGAGAATTAGCTCAACCAGCCCATGATTCACTGGCCCTGGTTCTCACAACTCCGAGCCAAGCAGGAGCAGAGAACCTGCCTGGTAATTGCCTGCTCCGTGCTCTGCCCACTAATCCACGGGGCCTTGCACACCCCACATCCTTCCAGCCCTTTCTCATTTCTTCCGCCTTTACGTGAAGTAAATCCCCGGCCCAGAAAACGCGACGCCGAGGTGCAGCCGGGGTGTTCCTGCTGTGGGGATCAACCCAAGCGTGCGGGGACCATTGGGCAATGGCAGGGCAGGAGAGCAGCTCCCGGGGGGGCAGCAGAGCTGGCAGAACGAGTTCAGGGCTCCGTGCTGCTCTCACGGGGATCACGTCCGGGCAGCAGCACATCCAGTGGGTCACTGGGGCTCTCCTGGAACAGAGGGCAGCTCTGCGGAGACTCTGGGCTGTGATTTCACGCTTTGGGCTGGAAGGGACCTTCAATCCCGTCTCATTCCACCCCCCTGCCATGTTCAGGGACATCTTCCACTGGCCCAGGTTGCTCCAATCTGGCCCTGGACACTTCCAGGGATGGAGCAGCCACAGCTTCACTGGGCACCCTGTGCCAGGGCCTCGCCTCCTTCTGAGTAAAGAATTCCTTCCAAACATCTATTCCAACCCTGCCCTCTTTCAGTGTGAAACCACTGTCCTGCTGTTATCTACCCATCTAAAAAGCGCCTCTCCCCACTTTTTATAAACCTCCTTAATACTGGAGAGCCCCAGTGAGGTCTCCCCAGAGCCTTCTCTTCCCCATGCTGAGTTTAGATGAGATAGACTCGATTTAGATGAGATAGACTTGATTTAGATGAGATAGGCTTGATTCAGATGAGATAAACTCAATTTATAGGGCATAAAGTGAAGCTCAGATGTTTGTGATGATTTGACCATCAGCTGTGTGTCTTGGATTGGGGGGTGAAGGGAAGGGAAGCTGAACCAACAGGATTCAGTAATTTGGGGGATGAATTTGGTCAGGATTTGGCTTCCTACACCAAAACTTGGACTTTGAGGGTGTTGTGAGCATCCGAGGAGCTCCTCCACGGTACCACCCAGGCCAAGCACCCTTCCAGGGCTTAAACCAGGCCTGCAGGCTATGAGCAGGACCACGGGGAATCCTGATTATTGGGAGAAGTCGCAGGCAGGACACGAGTGCCCCGTTGTGTAAGAGCGATACTGGGCGAGGCACGGCAGCAGTGACAGGGGTGTGACAGCACCGAGCGTTTGTGCAGCCTGGGGGACAACCCCTTCCCGGGGCTTGTGCTGGGCCTGGAAAGGCTGGAGGGCAAAACGACAGCTCAGCACTAAATTAGAGAACAGACAGAGGGGAGCCTGAGTTAAAGGCCAATGTCAGATCAAAGAGGGGGAATTTGCTTGTTAAAAAATCCAGGCTGGGAATCAGGGGAGCACCACAGGAGCAGAGGCCAGGCTTTGGAGCAGCCTTGGACCCCAGAATCCAGGATTCTGCAGCCACCAACACGTTGCATAACTGTGCAGAGGATCCTGCATGCCTTCAACGTGCTCACAGGGCTTGTTACACCATGTTCATCTTGTTTATAATTAATTAATTAAAGCTGTGTTTCAAGGCTTCTGCTGGTTGCCTGCTGAGGCCAGGAAGGATCCCCCCCACACTTTGATGATTAACTTGGTTTCTGTGTCGCTGGTTTTGAGTTTTTGTTTTCTTTCCCACCTCCTTTTCACTGGAGATTGGCCCGGTGGAGAGGGGGAAGTTGGGTGGAGCTGCCTGCTCCTCTCAGGTGTCTGCTCAGCACAAATCTGGGCTCAGGAAGGGACATTCCTCAGCTGGATTGGAAAGGAGCTCTGGAGATTCCTTGCCATCTGCTTTGCTTTCTTGGGACTGTGGTCACTGGCAGTTTTCAGGCTCAGTGACTCTGGAGCTGGGATTTCGTGGATGGTTCCCCATTCAGACTTGGGAGATGGAGATTCTGCTCTGCTCCAGCCTGTTTGAAGCGCTCTGGGATCTTCGGGAACAAAGCAAGCTGCCAGAGAGAGAGATTATTTATGTGAAATTGATAGTTGATATCATCTCATGGTTTCGGGGGGCTGTGGAAATCTTATAAAACATCCTGCTCTCTTGATTGTTTATTTATTCTTCATTTATCCTGAAGCTGGCAGAACTGACTGTATTGAGATCTGGATGGCTGCAGGATTGTTCTTCCACAAAAAGGTTTGGTCCCGAGGTGCAGCTGCTGCCAAGGGTCTGTGGCCCCCAGGATGTCCTTTGAGGATGCTCTTTTCAATCTGAAATTATAACTTCCAGCATAATTTGCTGTAGCCCCCAGCAGCAGGAATCCCTTTGTTCGTTCAGTTCTCTCTGGATTTGTATCCCAGCAAGAAACTGCCTGCATCCAGTGCTGCAAACCAGGGAATGCCATTTCCATGTTGTGCTTCAGGAAACTGCAGCCTGCCCCAGCCGGGAAACACTGGCTTCCCAGAAATCCAGAGACTGCAAATCCCAAACAGAGGCCTTTTTTCTCTGTCTCATTGCTTAAAAACTTGATTTTCCCCCTAGAGCTTTGTTTCCTGGTCTGTGAGATACACTGGAGTTCTGGAGCAGTGTCAGCGGATGGGAAAGGCTCCCAGGGCACATCTGGAGCAGGACACAGCGACAGCTTTGCTCCCTCTGAAGAGTTGTGCTGGTCCAGCTTCTCCTGGTGGAGTCCCAGAGTGGGACAGAGGTGCTGTGGGATGGAGCCCAGGCTGGGAAAGGGTTGAGGGCACCACTTTGTGATGGGAGGGACTTGACAAGCCCAGATATGCAGAAGCTGTGTGATGATGAAGCTGGGAAAAATCTCTGGGTGATAGCAGGGTGTTAGAAGGAACATCATCACTTAGTCTCTTTCTAAAGGCTCTCCCTTCCCTTCGTGCTTCCCTGTCTGCCTCTCCAGGCATCTCAGCTGTTCCCCATGAGAATGTTCCTCATTCTCCCTCTCTGCCTCCCCAGGATCCAAGCCCAGCTCCCTGGTGAGGTCAGGGAGTGCAGCCAGCAGAGCTGAGGGGGTTTGTGTGACTCACAGAGCCCAGCCTGCACAGACAGTGGGGAAACAGCAGAAAGAGGAGCAGAACAAAGCCTGGCAGGAAAAGCAGGGAAAGGACAGCCAGATGTTAAAAGAGTCTCCTGTGAAATCCTGTGAAATCCTCTGGATTTGGCAATCCCAAGCCAAGCATCCCTGCAGGCCGTGGTCCAGCAGGAGAGCTGTGCATGGAGCACTCCCTGCCCTGGGGACAGAAAGTGTGGCTCTGTCCCTCCCAGGCCACCCAGGGTCACTGGGCAGCCTGGCACAGTGGCAGGGACAGAGGGCAGGTGAGGATGAGGAGGGGACAGTGCCTCCTCCCCTCCCCGTGCTGGTGAGAGGCCGGGGATGTTGGCAAAGTCATGGATTTGGGATCAGCTCTGGGGTTTTGGCCAGTGTCATCGTGTGGTGTCCCCCAAATGTTCCTTCTCTTGGAAAAGCCTCGAGTTGGGTGTGACTCCTGAGGAGGCTCAGAGGGGTGGGAGGCATCGCCCACCCAGGGCAGCAGGGCTGGGCAATCCCATGGATGTGGGAGAACCCCAGCAGAGAAAACCCTGCTCCTGTGGCTCCTGCCCCGCACAGAAACCTCCATCAGCAGCTTTGGCCCTGGTTTGCAGCCAGCTCAGCACCTGGGGAGCTCCAGCTGCCCTGCAGGGAGGCTTTGGGTGGGCTCTGTGTGATTGCTGGGTTCCTGGAAATTAGGAAAAGAGGAGGGGGAAATCCCGAGGAGTGAGGCCACCATGCACAGCAAAGGAGAGTGAGCTCAGCCCTGGTGTGTGGCTGAGCAGAGGAATTCTCGCTCTGAAAAGCCCCTGGGAAGGGAAAGGGGAAAACGTGTCAGAACAAGGACACTTATTCACCCTGTGACTGAGCAAGACAAATATCCAGCCCGTGTGTGTGCCTGCACGTGTGGCTCTTGATTTACTCCCCTCTCCCTTCCCGCTGTAAATACAGAATGAAAAAATAGGACAGCAAGAGAAATACGAGACAGGGGCAAAGGGGGAGAGAGCAGGAAGAGGGAAAACACTGGGAAAAGGAGTGAAAAAAAAATCAGAGCAATTCTGGGAGATAAATACAAATATAAATACAAAATCTAGATAAGAGCATGAACCTGAGGCCCGAAGCTGCCTTACTCATGGCAATAAATTCAGGATAACGTGACAGGAGCCGGGGCAGGTGGAGGGTCAGGACCAGACCTCGGGGAGGGTTTTGCATCCACCACTCTTACTCAGCAGCAGCAGCACCGAGCTGCCTTGTCTGGGCTTGCACTCCTGGGTCAGCATTATCCCTCTGCAGCCCAATCCCACCCTCTGGCTTTAGGGTGGTGGCAGCTGCCTGGGAAACAACTCCGTGTGTGTGTGTGTGTGTCATGCCATCCCCTTTTCCAGGCAAAACCAGCAGGATCAGCAGGCTGCAGGCCAGGCCAGCGAGGCTGCTTTTCTCCAGGCAGCAGCACACAGGGGGTGTTTTGGTGGCTGGAATTCAGCTGGGAACGGGATCAGGTAGTCCTTGACACAGCTCCTCTTCCCAGCTCCCTTATCTGCTCCTGCCAGGGCTGCTCCGTGGTGGAGGCTTGGGAAGGGATCTGTAATTCAGCAGGAGCATGTGGACACCGGCCCCGGCTTGCAGGGATGGGAGTGAAATTTGGCATCCGAGGGAAGCAGCGTCTGATGGAAAATGTCTGATGTTTGCCTTGGAAAGGAGCTGGGGACAGGCTGAGCACGGCGGCTCTGACGTCAGTGGCACTGAGCTCATGGGCCTCCCTTCAGCACCTGTTTGTGTGTGCTTCCAGTCCCACCCCTGGGGGATGGCAGGGCCTTCCCTCTCACCCTGCTCCTGCCCCTCTCCAGGGGCTCCATCCTCGCTGCTCTGGACGGTCCCTCACAGCCTCCACCATCCTGTCAACACTCCGAGGCCTCTTTGCCTCACCCCTACCTGCTCTGGTGGCGGAAAAAGCTCTTCCCACCCAGCAAAACAAACCTCTGAACGTTCTCCAGCTCAGGGAACATCTCCAGCAGGACCTGACTCGAAGTTGGGGCAGAAAATGAGGTGCTGGTGGTGCAGCAGTGACCACCCACTGCACCCCAGCC
>VZTG01001714.1:72122-92874 GCA_013397845.1 Melanocharis versteri
GGCTGCCCGGCGGGCAGGTGACGGAGGAGAGCCTGCAGGCCGACAGCGGGGCCGACTGCGTCAGCCTGGAGCTGCGGGCGGCCGACGGCGCCCTCGTCACGCTCACGGCGGATTTCAGACAGGTACGGGGCGGGGGAGAGCATCCCCGGGGGGGGTTCGGGCAGGGACGGAGCGAGGAGAGCGTCCCCGGGGGGTTCAGACCGGTACGGAGCGAGGAGAGTGTCCCCGGAGGGTTTCGGATAAGAACGGAGCGGGGAGAGCATCCCCGGAGGGTTTGGGATAGGAAGGCAGCGAGGAGAGCATCCCCGGAGGGTTTGGGATAGGAACGGAGCGAGGAGAGCATCCCCGGCGGGCTTCGGGTCAGAACGGAGGGAGGAGAGCATCCCCGGGTGGTTTCGGGTAAGAACGGAGTGAGGAGAGCATCCCCGGAGGGTTTGGGATAGGAACGCAGCGGGGAGAGCATCCCCGGAGGGTTTGGGATAGGAACGGAGCGAGCACAGCATCCCCAGGTGCCGCGGGGTCGCGGTGATTCCCGGCGGGGCTGGAGGAGGGTAAAAGCTGCGGGATGGGACCCGCTGGCCCCGGGCAGCCCGCGGGAGGGTCCGGTCAGGGCTTTTTGTGCACTCTGTTAGTGCTTTTTGTGGGATGAGCGCTGGGGGTGGCGGTTCTTCCCGTCCTGCTTCCAGATCCGGGTCCATCCCAACTCGGAAGCTGGAAAATCTTGACTGGGGGTCCAGAACTGTTTCAGAGGCACGGAAAGGCCCTCGGAATGCACGGGGAAAAGTCCATCCATGCTCTCGCACCGTCGGGGGCTTTGTTTGAGCTCTCCCTCACAGCTCCAGGACACTTAACCAGGCTTGCTGTCCCCACCGGTGTCACAGCTGTGACCGGGGCTGGAAACAGCTGGTGGAAGATCCCGGTGGGGACGGGTGGCAGTTTCCCAGCTGAGCCCAGCAGCTCTGATGCTCCTGGCTGAGTTGTGAGCAGCACAGTTGTGCGCAGTTTTGCGTGGCAGGCTCAGCACAGCCGGGCACGGAGCGGGGTCAGGGCAGGAGAGGCTGGGCTGGGGAGATCTCGCGTTCCTGGCTCTCGTGTGGGGCTGTCCACGCTCTGCCGAAGCTCTGGGATTTCTCTCTCCATGGTGCCATGGGGTTCAGTTAATTCCTCAGGTGGGCTCCTGCTGTCTTTGGGGGCTCGCGTGTGGTGTGGGATGTGTTTGAGTGACAGCTGTCAGTGGGGCTGACCACAGCCCTGCCGTGCAGGGAGCTGATGCTGCTGAGCTGGAGCCCCAAATCCCACGTGTCTCATGGGCATGGAGATGCCAAGCCTGGCTGGATGCAGGAGCTTCCCACTGCAGGGAAGAGCTGTTTGCCCGGGGTGGCACGGCTGTGTTATCTCGTTCCAGTCCTGGCTGTTTGCTCAGGTGGACTTTGCTTTGCAGCAGGAGGAAGCCCAGACTCATAGATAGGAAGGTGTTGTGTCCCAGCCTGCGGTGAACCTTGGAGCCTTTTTGCCAGGGATTGTTCTGGTGCCTCTCCCCCTTTCAGTCTCAGTCTCCCTGCAGGCCCCTCAGATGTCCCTTTTCCTCTCGGAGGGGCCAGCAGAAGCCATGGTGATTTTAGAAGTGGTGGCAGGCTTCAAATACTCCAGCACATATGCAGGGAAGCAGCCCTGTGACTCCTGTTAAAGAAAATATTCAATAATTGCAAGCCATGGCGCAGCAGGGAAGTTAGGAAGGGCTCTGAAGCCTGCAGATTGCAAACTTGCACATTCCCAGGGGAGGGAAATCCAGACTCACTACAGATCCTCTAGACAGGTCCTTTGGGAACCTGGCATGTGACCTGGGGACCGCTGCTGTGCTGAGCTGCTGATTTTTTCAGCGTTTTTCTCTTGCTTCAGCTCTTCTGTAGAGCTCAGAGCTCATCCACAAACCCGATTGAGTGTGTGTTACCTCTTCTCTCCCTCCCATCCTTTTTATAGTTGAGTTTCTCCCGGTTTGGGGCTCTCGGAAGGTGTTTTGAGTCCACAGGTTAAATCCTGAGCTCCTCAGCCCCTGCTGGAAGCGATGGTCCCTGGAGGGCTTTGCAAGCATCCGACTTGCAGAAGTGCATTCCTAATGCTCAGTCTTAGAGCAGCTGGGGCCTGACTCTCTCTGCTCCATGGCTTTGCTGGAAAATAGCTGGGAAAAGCCAGGGGAACATAAAGGAGCGGGGAGCTGGCTTTGTGGTGGGTGAGTAATGTGTGAGCAGGCAGCAGCCTGGCCGGGCTTCCCCCTCTGCCCTGCTCCAGCTGCACCCAGACAGTTCCCTGTTCTGCCCTGCTGCTCCTCTCGCCGAAATTACACAACTTCTCCCCTGCGCTGGAGGTCGTGGGGTTCTGAGTGTTCCCAAAAGCAGCTGGAGTTGTTGAGCTGCTGCCCTTGAGCCTGATGATGTGGCCAGGATGCTGGGGTTTTTTCCACAAATGATTTTTCCACTCCTCTGGCTTAAACTGCAGGGGGTTCATCCAAAGTCAGGGGTTTATTTGCTATTTTTTTTATGATTTTTTTTTCCTCTGCTGGCAATTTGTGGTTGCCAGACCAGGGGCTGGAGAAGAAAGGAGCTAAATGAGATCATTGTTCATTGCTCTGCTCTGACACTGGTGGGACTTGAGCAGTGCCTGGGGCTTCCACAGGGCTGGGATTTTCATTGCTCTTCCAGCCCTGCCTGCCCTCCAGAGCTCAACCTGGAGGAGCTGTGTCCTCAGAGCACACCAGGTTATTTTTCCTCTTTAGAGCAGCACAAACTGGTCAGTGCGAGTTCAAACTGGGACTCGATGTTTTCTGGGCAGAGCAGGAGCGACCCTTTCTTTTCTTGCAGTTTGAAAGAAGGGAGTGAAAACACTTCTTTTTCTGTGGTCAGGCATAAAATGTACTGCAAAAAATAATGAGGGGGCTCAGCAGCCCTGAATGTTGTGTCTGATTGGAGTGGAGTGATGTTGCCAGTTGTTAAACAAGGCCTGAGAACAAAGTGGGTGGGTTTATTTCAAGGTCGGCACAAAGATACAGAGAAGTTTCTCTTCTCTCTTGGTTGCTGGAAAAGTTGGGGTTGGAAACACAAGGGAGGAAGGCTGGGTAGTGTTTTAACCCTCGCACTGCCAGTCCTTTCAGTGTTGATAAAGCTGATGTTTTGGGGTGACGGTGTCAGAATTTCCTTGTGCCAGGGGGCCACGTGTTAGGTGACAAATGACCAGGTGACACAGGAAGGCATCTGACCACAGATTTTATCGGTGTGATTTGGAAAGTAGATCCTTCCCTGAACAGATACCAAAAGTAGAAAAAGAGGGACATTCAGGACCCTTTGGGAGGGCTCATAAAACACAGTGGTGTTTGTTATTTTGACTTCTAGAACCTTATTGCTCTGAAAATGTGCTTTTTTCCCCCCTCTCCCAGCACATCCTTGATGTGCCTTTATAGATACCTTAATATAAGACACCAAAATTCTTCATTCCAGCCATTTCCAGTAAAGGAGAGGTTAAAAACCATAATCCCCACCCATTCAGGGTAGCTCAGCTGGCTGGACCCTCCGTGTGGATGCAACACCCAGTTCCCTGTGCTGTACAAACTCATGGAATTCTGCCCAGCTGAGGCTGTTCCCTGGGGCAAAGGCTGCTGACAGGGTGCAGAATTGGGCCCAGCAGTGCTGGTGCCACCCCATGTCCCCAGCAGCACATCCCCTCTGCCTGTGCCACTGCAAAGACAAAGCTGGGTCCCCCCAGCAGCACTGATGTCCTTGGGGGAGAGAAATTTGGCAGGAAAGCTGAACGGGCTGCAGGGAGGAAGGCACCGAAATGATTTATTTCCCTGGGAACTGCTTTGCTCCTCTCGACGTGGAATCTTTGCTGGGCTGGGAGCTGGACCACACAGGCTTGTAAATCCCTGCTGGGATAAACCCCAGCCAGGGCGGTTGAGCTGCTCTCACCCCCCAGATGACAGCCCCTGGCTGAGGACAGGGTGAGGAGGGAAGAAGTTGGATGATTTCCCTGCTGCTCCTTGGAAGTGCCTTGGGTAGGGACAGGCAGCCGCGGGGTTTTGGGAGCTGGGAGCACTGATTTCCGAGCTGCCTTGAGGAGCTGCTGTGGCCTTGCTGCAGGGCTGGTTGTTCCCTGGAGTGTTTGTCACCCAAAGCCCAGCAGCAGCTGCCACTGTACCCACGCAGGGCCGAGGATTCCCCACGCCCCCGCCCTGAGTTCATCCGGAGAGTCCCTGCTCTGCTCTGCCCTGCTGGGACTTGTTCCCTGCTGGGAAATTCTGCAGAAATCCAGAGTTAAAGGTGCTGTTTGCTGCCTTGGCTGGGCACCCACCTCGGCACGGATTCACTGCTTTTCCTGCTGGGAAGTGGGTGAGGAGGCTGGGAAGGGGAAGGTGCTCTCCGAGGGGAAAAGCTTTGGTGGCTTTTTCCCTGTGGCATCGTTTTTGAGCGGCGTGGTTTGGTTCTTGTCCCACCCGGGGTTGCAGGGAGAGCTGTGCCAAAGCCAAGCAAGGATTTGGGACAGAGCAGGGAAAAGAGAAACTGATTTTGTTCAGGACAGAGTGGTCACTGCAATGTCCACTTGGGCTTTGCTCGGAGCCAGGTAGAGGTGGGATTTCTCCCCTCAGAACAACTCGTGCCACAGGAGCCAGATCCTTGAAAAAACAGCTTTTTTTTAAGCTGTTTTTTGGCTGTTTCGATGCTGGCAACCCTGCCCATTCCTGCCTGCCCCAATGCATCTCCCTTGGTGTCAAGAGATGCTCTGGAAATCCCTGGCACCTGGAGTTTGGGCAGAGGGAGTTGTGAATTCCTCGTCTGCATCAGCCCTGAGGAGCAAAGAGTCAGCTGGCTGAAGGCTAATTCTTAAATAGACGGATCAGGAGGATTAATCAGCTGCTCAGCATGTTCTCATTTTACAAAAATTGCCTCCAACCTGGGAAGTGCTGCACTGTTTTTAATCTCCTGCCTGTGGAGGTTTTCGGCCTGAATGCAAAACGTGGCTATCCCTGCTTGCTTTTCCCAGACTGTTCAAAGGGAATTAGGATTAAATCCGCAGCTGAGGAATCTGCCAGAGTCAGCTCCTGGTTTTAGTCTGCTCATCCGTGGGCCCTGCATGCTGTGGGAGCTCCCAGCTGGAAGCTGGAAGGCAGCTGGACTAAATGTGGATGGGGGATGTGGGTTGTTCCAGTGGTGCCAGTGCCTCAGTGGGACATCTCCCCATTAAATCTCTTGAAGAAAAGTAATGATTCCATAGCAATTTCACAAGAATTTTTGGTATCTCTTTCTTCTCAAGCCTCCTCCGTGCTCTGCTCTTCGTTGTGCAGTCAACAATTGCACCAGCAGGATGATTTCTCCCACCCTGGGGGTGGAGATGCTGTTCTTGCAGCTGTCCAGATGTGCACTGAATGGCATTCCCGTTTCTCTTCTGGGCATGGAAGAGAAGGCAGGGAATAAATAGTGAGCTCTGTGAGCAGGGAAGCTCAGCTGGAGAAGAGAAATGCTCCCTTCTGGGGAAGAGAGAGGCTGGGAGAGGCCAAGCTGGTGAGCCATCCAGCAGGAACAGCTCAGGAGGAGAGGGACTCGAGCTGCTGGCACAGCTCTGCCTGCTGCTCTCCAGCCACCAACATCTGCCCAGCTCTCTGTGCAGAGGGACGGCTGCAGGAGGTGCCAAAGGCAGGGATTGCTCTCCCTGCTCCAGTCCTGCTCAGCCCTTGGAGTGGGATGGGCTGGCACCGAGGGGTGGCAGATTCCCACTGAGGGCACCGATGCCCCTGAAGCCAGAGCCAGGAATTGATCCCTGCAAAGAAATCAGGGTTTGGTGCCAGAGCAGCACCCAGGGAGGCTTTGCTGTTGACCAAGGAGTTCTGTGACTCTACGTGAAGTAACTGTGACTGATTTCCAGGCTGGTTCTGGAAAGAACTGCAATCCATGTCATATAAAATGACAAAATTAGGGACCTGGACAGAAAAGGAAGTCGGCTGCAGCTGATCATAACGGCTCCTTCTGCCTTCAATAATTTCATTTTCACTTCTGTTCCACACATTCAGGGATGAGTAACTTTTTCTCCAGGATGCCACTTGTCAAGAAGCAAGTGAGGGGAGGCAGCAGAGGAAATTTGGGGCTGCTTACTCAGTAAGGCATGAAGATAATGGCTGTGTGATATTTGCTCAGCAAAACCGAACGAGGCTCCTTGGAGCTTTGCTTCCCTTCTTAGGAAAGCACAGAAACCTTCAGCTGTTGGAGGTGGGATGTGACCTGGCAGCAATTTGTCCATGCCACAGTGGGATTGTGAAAACCCTTGGTTCTCTACAGACACCAGGGATTCTGCTGCAGGCTTTGGGGTGGGATTGGAGCTGGCACCACACCCCTGTGCTCAGGTAGCACAAGTATGAGACCTTTGACTTTGTTTTTGAGCTGGAGCCTTTCTCTTTGACCCCGACCTCTCAGTTCACCTCACTGATAGCAAAGATTTGCAGCTCTCACTCTTGTTATTCCTCTCTCTGTCAGGAGGTGAAGATTTTCCGTGCCTTAATCCTCGGGGAGCTGGAGAGGGGCCAGAGCCAGTTCCAGGCCCTGTGCTTTGTGACCCGGCTCCACCGCAACGAGATCATCCCCAGCGAGTCCATGGCGAAGCTGCGGCAGGTACGGGGCTCCATCCTCCCGTCCAGCCAGGAATTCCCAGAGTTTCCCTGCCTGGATGCCCTTCCCAGGCAGCTGCCTGGCTGCTCAGCTCTTAGACCCACCTCTGACCACCCCTCCTGCTTGAGGGGTTTGGTATTAAACTGAGTTCATCAGTGCTATTGATCCTGTTCTAGTAAAGCGCTCGAGGTTTAGTTGAGCCTCGTTTGTGTCATGATTTAGTTGAGCCTCGTTTGTGTCATGATTTAGTTGAGCCTGGTTTGTGTCAGGGGTGGGTGAGTGGCTGTGAAAATCCCTGCCCCAGTGAAGTCAGGACTGATCTGGGACCATTTATCAGGACAAAACATGGAGAAACCACCACAGGCCGTGGTAAAACACTGTGGTTTCAGCATCAACAGGTTTTTAGAGTGCCTCTCACTCAGGTAGGATGCAGGTGCACATCTGTTCTCACCTCTGATGCTGGCACCACATCACAACGTGCTGTAAGGAGTAAGATGCACCCAGGACTGAAGTTGTGATGATTTCCTCTGCAGAAAAACCCCCGGACGGTGAGGCAGGCGGAGGAGGTGCGGGGTTTGGAGCATCTCAGCATGGACGTGGCTGTGAACTTCAGCAAGGGAGCCCAGCTGAGCTCCCACATCCACAACGTCTGCGCAGAGGCCAAGGAGGCCATTTACACCCGGGAGGAAGATGTCAAGTTCTGGCTGGAGAAAGGTGAGTTCCCGCGGGTTTCGCTGGAGCTGCTGCTGTCAGCGAGCTGGCACGGTGCTGCAGGGCTCCTGCCAGGTTTCTGGGGATCAGCACGGATTGTTTTGGCTTTGAGGCACGTGTGACAGCCTGCAGCAGCCCGTGTGCGAGCAGATCTCACTCCTCCTGCTGGCGCTGCCCGAGTGAACCTAACTTGGGATTTTGAAAGTAACCTTTCACCTGCTCCACCACCCGGAGGAAATACGTTGGGTTTGTGTCTCTTGGCTTACTTTCCCCGGGGTCTTTTGTTCTCCTGTGGTTCCTATTCAGATTTAAGTCCCTGGAAATGCCCTGTCTAACCTCCTCCTTGACCTGGGGACTGTGCAGAGAGACCAGAGCTGGCTTTGGTGGCTGTCTCCTTTGGCTTTACCTCGTGGCAGCACCCTGAGTGATGTCTGTTCGAGGTGCTGCAACAGAGCTCGGACCTGCTGTACCTTGCTTTCCCCAGGGTCTTTTGTTCTCCCATGGTTCCCATTGAGATTTAAATCCCTGGAAATGCTCTGTCCGACCTCCTCCTCAGCCTGGGATGGGCTTTGGTGGCTCTGTCCTTTGGCTCTCCTCCATCCTGAGCACTGTCTGTGCTTGCTCCCGCAGGGATGGATGCCTCCATGTTTGAGGTGCTGCCGGGCCTTGCTTTTCCCAGGGCCTTTTGTTCTCCCATGGCTCCCATTGAGATTCAAACCCCTGGAAATGCTCTGCCCAACCTCCTCCTCAGCCTGGGGGCTGTGTGGGGATGGCTTTGGTGGCTCTGTCCTTTGGCTCTCCTCCATCCTGAGCTCTGTCTGTGCTTGCTCCCGCAGGGGTGGATGGCTCCATGTTCGAGGTGCTGCCACAGGGCCGGACCTTGCTTTCCCCAGGGTCTTTTGTTCCCCCATGGCTCCCATTGAGATTTAAATCCCTGGAAATGCTCTGCCCAACCTCCTCCTCAGCCTGGGATGGGCTTTGGTGGCTCTGTCCTTTGGCTCTCCTCCATCCTGAGCACTGTCTGTGCTTGCTCCCGCAGGGGTGGATGCCTCCATGTTTGAGGTGTTGCCGGGCCTTGCTTTCCTCAGGGCCTTTTGTTCTCCCATGGTTCCCATTGAGATTTAAATCCCTGGAAATGCTCTGCCCAACCTCCTCCTCAGCCTGGGGGCTGCGTGGGGATGGCTTTGGTGGCTCTGTCCTTGGGCTTTCCTCTGTCCTGAGCACTGTCTGTGCTTGCTCCCGCAGGGGTGGACGGCTCCATGTTCGAGGTGCTGCCGCAGGGCTCGGACCTGCCGGAGCTGCAGCGCTGCCGGCTGTGCCCGGACCGCTGGAAGCCGTGCATCTGCAGCTACTCGCTGAGCATCGAGTGGTACCCCTGCATGCTCAAGTACTGCAAGAGCCGCGACGCCGGCGGCAAGGTGTCCTCCTACAAGTGCGGCATCCGCAGCTGCCAGAAGGGCTACACCTTCGACTACTACGTGCCTCAAAAGCAGCTCTGCCTCTGGGATGAGGAAACTTAGAGCCAGGCCAGACTTCCCAGGGGCGGCTCATCTGCCCCGGCGAGGAGTGCTGTTCACAGTGGTGCCTTGTGCTCTGTGTGTGTGCCTTTCCTGTGCCTCCCTCCCCACCTGACGCTGCCTCGTGCTGTGACGAGCAGGCTCAGCTCGCTGGGTGATGATGCTCCGGCTCCCTGGAGCAGGAGATGCAGGTTTCGGGGTGAAGCACGGGGAAAGGGGTGTGCTGCCCTGCTCTGGAGCTCCAAGGGGCACTTGCCAGCCTCGAGCTTGAGCGGGCAGGGCAAGGATCTTGCTGACCTGGGTTGCCAAACATCTCTGCCGCTGAAGAACCCCCTTCGCTGCCTTCGCCACCTCCTGGTGACACAACAACGGGGAAGCAGCTGAATTTTGGGACCACACCCCCTGAACAAGGAAGGTTTGAAGCCCACCCACAGCAAGAGGCTGCCTGTAGCTTTTCCTAGTGCCTGACTGGCTGTTATATCTCCCTGTGGATAGAAGATACACCAGGGGGATATAGCCCAGCATCTTGTGCCCCTCAAGGACTGGTAATTAGGGCTTTAATTAATCCCTATCTAGACTAGCAAGGGCCCAACCTTTTGTGTTGGTCTTGTGACTCTTCCACTAAGAAAGAAACATCTAGAGACTCGTGACTACCACCGTAACCCTGTGGTTGCAAGGGGAGGGAGAGGAGGATCCCGGGTGGGTTTTGAAGAAGACAGGATTCCACATCCACGTCCAGTTTCATGTCCTGCTCTGCCAGCTATTCACAAGAAGCTCTTAAATAACTGTACTGCTTTGCTGTGCCTTGGTTTCCCCCACCTGTTAAACAGGAATGTCACCGAAGCTGTCCTTGGCCCTGGAATATTCCTGGAGGGATCAGACAAAAAGCACTGGAAGTGCTGCTTGGTCCTGTGTCCTCTTCCACTCAAATTAGAACAAGCACAGAGGGGAGAGAAGCTCTTGGGGTCTTTAGGAACCCCTGTGCCTCCTGGTGAAAAGCCTTCACAATGTGCCTTTTTGCCCAAAATACAGGAATTTTTGAGAAAGAAGAAAAAAAAGAATTTGGTCACAATTATTTTTGTATCGATCACTTAAGGGGGTGGGGGGAGAAGGGAAAGGTATTTTAATATTGGAACATGAAGTAAAACACACTTGAAATGATTTTTTTAAAAAAAATTATTTATCATTTGTAAGGTAAAATAAACTGATTTTTTAAAGCATCCTTGGCCTGAAAGTTTCTCTGTGTGTGATACTCTTGTGCGTGAATTAAGATTTGTTCCTTCATGGGTAAGTCTCAAACCTGCACCTGGTGAAGAGCCATGGATTGGGGGGAGAACATCCAGGAATTTTTGAATCACCAACAGTGATGCTGCAACTCAAACACCCCATCCTTTCAGATCCTCCACAGAGAGACAGGTTTGGCTCATCCCGAGCAGTTGTGGGGGCTTTGAGCTCGAGCTCTGCTGGATAAACCCATCAGACGAAGCAGGTCCAGGGGGCTGGGGCTGCTCCTCTCTCTGAGGTCCCGGGAGGCTCCTCTGGGTGCGGTAAATACTCTTTGTGAATTCCTCCGCAGCTCCAGCTGATGAGGGCGGCACTTTTGGGCCAGCCCAGAGCTGCGGGTGGCTGCTGGAGGGAGAAATGTGGAGCTCTGATTCCCTCTAGTGTGAGGAATGCAGGGATGGGGCGAGCACTTCCAGCGTTTCCCCGCCTCCCCCACCAACAACTCACCTTTTTCTGAGGAAGGGGGAGCAGGGATTTGTTCTCTGCTGTCCCGGCTCCTGCTGCAGCAGGACACCGCGAGGTTTTGTGCCTGTTCTTGGGGTTAAACCCAGTTGTGGGGTGGGTGGGCTGTGAGCAGGATGGGGTTGGATTCCAGGGATTGCAGCCCGTTCCCACTGCTGCCGCCTGCACAGGGATGTTGGGATGGACATGAGCTCGCTCTGGGAGCGTCGGGACACATCCCAGCGAGCCTCCATGGGCTTTGTTTTGTAATTCCGAGGCTCTGGAGTGGCCGGGAGCCGGTGCAGTTCCCCGGCCTCCAGCAGTGGGTGCTGGCGGAGCGCGGCTGTGCCCGGCCGGGTTCGGGATGTCGGGATGTCGGGACAGGGATGCTCGTGGTCCAGCCGCTCCCTGCAGGATCGCAGGATGTCCCCAGCCCGGCCAGAAGAGAACGTGGGGCATTTTCGTAACGTCTCCCTGCAGTTTGTGCTTCCAGGGCCCGTCCCAAGGCCGTATCCCATAAATCAGGTGCGACCTGCAGAGATGATCTCCCTCCAAAATGGGAAAGAACATTGGCAGGAGAGGAGGAACACGGTGCCTGCAGTGAGGAGAGTGGACAGGTCATTGATGAGCACAGGGGGAAAAAAGAGCAGCGCATTTGATGGTGTCTGGGAGTGATTTTAGCAGTGAACAGAGTAAAACCAATGCTGCCTTGCCTGATAATGTCATTTCCACAGCAGAAAGAAGTGGTTATGTTGCGGTCCATCCCTTATTTTTCATGAGGAGGGTGTGTTGTCTCCTGCACGTCACCAAAGCTCAGGGCACCCAGGGGATGGGCTTGGCTGCCACAGCTGTTTGGGGAGAAAACCACCTAAATATTCCGTTTTCCCCGCTGTTTCTTTGAGCACAAAATAAGAGCCAGAAAAAGTCATTCCCAGCTGTGTCTGGGGCCAGGAGAGGGCACTGGTGCCCTGCCCGTGGCCGGGACCGCATCCCTGCCCAGAGGATGCCCGGGATTCCTGTCCTGCTGGAGATGCCACCCGGGCAGAGCCGCCTTCCTGGTCGGCTCTGGAGTACGGGAAAAGCGCCAGGAAGAGCAGAGAGAGAGAAAAGAAACTCCTGGTTGCTGAACAAAAGGTGCTCTGATGTGGGGGAAGGAGAGCTCCCGTGGTCCCCAGCCTTTTCAAGCTGGCGGGGAGCCACCAGCAAATAAATTCCTGTTTGACGCAGTGAAGACACCCGATCACGTCAGCCTTCAGGATGGGGAAAACCCAGAGAAAAACACTCGAAAAGAGGGCGGTAGCTGTCCAGGAACGCCCCAGGGCTCAGGGCCTGAGCGGCTGGGCGGGCTGGGGCTCGGTGGCAGGAGTCCAGCCCCTCCAGGAGCTGCTCAGGAGCTGCCCGTGCCAGGCACCCCGTGGCTGCTGCCACCTCGCTGCTTCCTGGAGGCTGAAATCTCCCCTGCCCTGGAAATAAATGTCAGCCTGACCCGGGAACCCCCAGCTTCCCTCCACTTTTTCCTTGTTGGGAGTTTCGCTGAGCTCCTCCAGCCTCTCCCCCCTTCTCCCGGGGATGTTCCCCCTGACCATGCCGCGGGCAGCTCCAGCCCCACCGCTCCGGACTGGGTTGGAGGTGAGGCTGGAGATCCTGCCCGCCCACCCATCCCTTCGGAGAAACCTGTCTTTCCAGGGAGGGAGAGCGGCATGTGGGAAAGCCGAGAGCCCTGGAACGTGAATTACCCAGGGAGAGAGATGAATGTGTGATAGCTTGTACCTGGCAGCTACTAATTGAGCGTTAACGCTTTCAGCAGGGCTCGGAGCGGCGCTGGAGCTCGGCCTTGTCACACGGGTGTCCCCAGGGGCGCTGGGGTCACCAGGGTGGCACATGGCAGGGAGCAGCTGCCTGGCTCCGTCGGGGTGGCTCGGTCCCTGTCACAGCACGGAGGCTCTGGCCTCTGGCTGCTTTCTGCCGAAGAAGCCAACGTTAGGGAATTTTTTTTTCCCTGCCTGGCTTCCCTGGAAGTTGGTAAATGCTGCAGCTTGAGGCAGCAGGGATGAGGAGGAAGAGGCAGGCTGGCACTTCTCTCCCCTCCTTAGGGGACAGAGATGGACCCGACAAAGCACGCCAGGAGAGCGGGGTCTCCACGTGCCAGTCCTAGCCCTGCTCCTAATCTCTGGCCCAGACAGGTTTCTCGTCTGCTTCTAACTTTCATTTTCGTGCTGTTCCACTCAGCACCGCGGCTCAGCCCAGGCTGAGAGGCCACACTCCCAATGCCACAGGCCGCTCCCGTGGCTCGCCAGGCTTATCGGGGCGGCCAAAAAGCGCTGTTCCTCCGCTCCGACACCTTCCCTCGGGGGGCTGCCCAGCCTGGGGTGCTTCGGGCCGAAAGGGGGGGATGGGGAGGGCTTCGGGGCAGGTGCTGCGGGTGCTGCCCGAGCGCGGCCGAGGGCGGGCGGAGCGCAGCGCAGCGCCTTCCTTCCTGCCCTCCTTCCCACCCCACCCCGCAGCCTGGCAGCGCTGCGGGGACTCATCCATTCCCGAGTTACTAATATGCAAATGGCAGCGTTTGCATGGGCCTGACGCCAAGCTGCTGGGTGTCAGGGCACCCGAGGGAGCCGGAGGTGGGGCGAGGCGTGGCACCGCGCCGCATGCTCACCTGGCCCTGCATGGCAACAGGCAATGGAGCTCTAGGTCCCTTCGGCAGCGGACCCACGGCCGGTTCGAGAGGCAGCGGGTGGCAGAGGAGGGAGGGCAAACTGGCAGCCCCTGGCAACCTGGGGCTGACGGCAGGAGGCTGGGCACACCGCGGATTTCCCCCCGCCGGCAGGATGGTGAACCTGGAGTCCGTGCACGCAGGTAAAGGGCACGGAGCGCGCACCGCGGAGCCGGGACCGTGGGCTCGGGCAGGAAATGGGCTTGCTCTGATTCCCGTGACCTCTCCTCGCTCCTTTCCCTCCTCTTTGCTCCCGCTGGGGCGGCTGGTGAGGTGCCCACATTGCTGCCGGGGGATGGATGCTGCCCTGATCTGTTTCGGGGGCTGCCAAGCCGTGCCCACAATGTGGGAGCAGCGCTGCCGCTGCCAGCCCCGGCGGGGGTCAGGGGGCAGCGCACAGGGCTCTTGGGTGCCTGGAAAATGAGTGTTTAGTGCCTGACCTGTGCGTCCTGTCATTGGGATAAAGCTGGGAGGAGGGAGAAGGGATGAATCCACGGAGGGATGCGGCAAGGGTGGAGGGAGGGGTGTGAGAGAGAGACGGGACATGGGCTGAAAGGAGGAAAGTTCGTGGCAAAGAGGGAAAAGGAGGGAGAAATGAATGAGCAGCGAGCTGAGGGAGGCTGGGTTGAGTCAGCAATGAATGAACAGCGATACTCAGGAACTCCTTCCAGGGGTCTGATCCAGAGGAACAGCTCAGGCGCTCTCACATGCCCTCTGAGCAGCCCCCCGCCCTGCAGAGAGCTGGGAACCGGGGCAATCCCTGCCAAAGCCCCTGGAGCTGTGCTGAGCCCGGCTCGCCCTGCCAGAGCTCCCTCGGCTCAATCCCGGGGCCAGGACTGCATCCCCGGGCACACGGAGCTCGGGGGGACGCTGGAACCGGAGCAGCGTGGCGGCAGCCAGGCCCCGACAGCCGCGTCCTGGCAGGGCAGGCAGCGGGATTTTGGGATTCGGGAGCCACGTGCCCCGGGAGTGACTTTTGTCTTGGGCTCTGTGCCGCACAAAACGCTCCGCTGGCGCCCGGGCTGGAGGGGAGGGGAGGATGCATCCATCAGCCCGTGCCGGGCTCCTTCCCTGCGACATCCCCGAGGGAGTCCTGCTGTCCTGAGGACACCCGGGGGGCTGTGCCCAGGGCTGGCAGCCCCTCCGCAAGCCCTGCTTGCCCGTGGGCTCGCAGACAGGCCTGCAGGGCAAGGCGCAGCAACGCCACCGCCTAACCCGGTGCCAGTGGCGTGGCAGAGGTGGCCAAAGCCTTTGCTCCACGGCCGTGTCCCGACCGCCCCACGGCTCCGGGATGCCTCTGTGGCCAGCAGGCTGGGGAGCCCTGGCCACGAGGAGAGGCTGCCGAGGAGGGAGAATCGTGGTCTTGGCTCGGGGCGTGAGCCCGACTGGTCGGAGCACCTGCGCTGGGTGTGCTTGTGTTGGTGTCTCTTGGGGACGCGTCCCCCGCAGGCTCCCATCCACCCATCCACCCATCCACCCATCCGCCGCGCTTGTGGGCGACTCTTTCTCCACGAGAAGATTCCCCAGATCGATACCGTGCCCTCTGCCAGAGCCGGTGGCATCGCTGCCAGGCTGGATTCGGAGCTGCGGGTGAGCCGGGATCATCCTCCCGTGCTGTCAGAAAGGCCGGAGCTTTCAGGAGTCTTTTTGCAGGGAAAGGAGCCCAACGCAGGTGGGAGGGGTTTTTTTTTTCACCCCTCTACAAAAGCAGTTCAATTTTGGGGTCCCCGAGCAGCTTTGAGGCCCCTCTGTAACGAGCTGCTTGCAGAGCTGTGCTCAGCTTTAAGCCCAGTTTTTATCTCGGAGGTCTTTTCCAACTTTAATGATTTTAGGAGAAGACACAGCCCCCAGGGGGGCTGCCCAGGCTCCACACACCTCCTCCCTGCCGAGACACTTCCCTGGTGGCTGCCACCACCCCCTCCCCAGGCAGTTTGGATATTTCACCTCCCTGCAGCCGCCCAGAGGGGCTCAGGCACCTAAAGCCCAGAAAACTCCAGGTGATGCCCCCAGCCAAGCCGAGCTCCCCCTCCTCCACGATCGGATTCCACTTTGGAAGCCATCAGGCTGGTTCACCCTTCGCTCGTGCCCGAACAGCTACGGGGAATGAGGGCTTGGGAAAGGCTTTATTTGCTGACACCGTTTGTTTCGGCAAAAATAGAGATGCAGATATATCCCCGGAGAAGTGTCTGCACTGGCAGAGCTCCTTTGGTCTGGCTGAACCACCCAGCCTGCCCCTGCCCCAGCTCTGTTTGGGAGCTGGGGCAGAGCAGCACATTTTTAATATGGCCCAGGCCGCAGTGGCGGCTCCTAATAGGGCTGTGGTTAAGAGTTAGGCAGTCCTAAGCCGGGTTATTTTTCCCAGAGAGGTTTGGTTTTTTTTTCTCCAAGCCTGATTATCCTGTGTGTATTGCTAAGCTGGCAAAGCTGTGGAAGGAGCTGGACTCACAGGCTGCGCTGTCTGAGGGTGTTTTTTAGGATGGAGCAGGGGTCAAAGCTGGATTTGCATCGCTCTGGTTGTAGTGGAAGGGTCTTGAGTGTCCATAAAAGGTGTTGGCTACACTTAGATTAGAAAGTAATTGCTGTGTGTGTCTGCTCCTTGTTCCCTTGGAGGGTGCTGGTCCTGCACTCTTGTGCATAGATACACAAAATCTGTCCTAAACCTCTCAGATCAGCACGCAGAGTTTTCCTTTTCTTCCTGATTATTTTTCCTTTTTGGTTTTTTCCCCTAAAAGATACTCAAACTGTAATAACTTGTGCACACTCATAGGGAGGATTTGAATGTCACTGAAAATAAAATTCCTGTGCACGGGAATCCCAGGGCATCTCCTTATCTCCCAGCTCCAGGAGGAGGGAATTTACCTGATGGATAACATGTGATATGCAATCAAGTTGCAGCAGCAATTCCTCCTTCCCTCCCCACCCACCCCAGTTTTTAATGGCAGAGGGGTGTGGGGGTCACTCCTGCAGGAGGGACAAAGCTTTTCATGCTCTGCTCCTGTCTGAAATCTTCCAGCTCTTGCTCTCTTGGAAATTAGATATTTTCTCTCCCCAGTTTTATTTTTTTACAAGCTTTCAAGCTTTCTCACCAAAGTAAGCACCAAACTTCTGCAAGCTTTTAGATTTTTTTTTCTTCCTCTATTTTATGAGAACTTGCCTTTTTTTTTTTTTTCTAAATACTTTTTGGCAGCCGGCAGAACTTTGTGCTTTGTAGATTGCCTAAGTTAGGGTCCCTTGGCAGTGGTACAAGACAAGAAGATGTTTATAGCTGATGGTAATTACTCTTCCTGCAGTAGAAATGCTTAGAAGCCCCACTAAACGTTCATGTCTTAATTGCAGAAGGTTTATTTGAAGGGAAAAAAAAAATCCCACAACTCTTTTCTCCCTCCTTTTCCCCCCCTCACTCCTTAATATAATTTAAGGAAAGGAAGTTTCTGAAGTATGTGAAAGTTTCTGCGCTCTGGTATAAAATCCTGATTATTTTTTTTCTACCTTTATTCATTTGCTGGAGAAAGTTTCAGACTTTCAACTTGATCAAAGCTATGAAGTCTTGGCCAAAAAAGCAGATTATCTGCTGTTTGCACACGGGGGGAAACTTTGAATATGGGAAAAGAAAAGCTGCACACGCATACAAAGCCCTGCCTGTTTTGGTGTGAGCAACAGAGGGAAATGGGGAGAAAAATACAACGGGGCTGCTCTCATCCGTTTGGGAACAACAAAAGGTGGATATGGGGAAGAGGAAAAGGGTTTGCATGATGCTTTTAGGTGGCTTCCACCTGCCTTCCCTACCCCGGCAAAACCACAGCAAACACTGGCCCAGCTTCCCTGCTGTTGTTATTCCCCGATGCAAATGGGAAGAGTCTGTGGCCGGGATTGGCTGCAGGAAGCACATGCAAATCGCTCGAATAATAAAAAATTATCTCCTTTTTTACCTTTTTTACTTTTTTTTTTTTTTTTTGCCCCCTCAACTAGTCTGGAAATAGTTAAAATTCCCGTGGAAAGGGTGGAAGAGCTGAAGGGGTGTCCATCTGAATTTGAATAGATATTCCCCCTTCTCCCAGCGCTGTGTCCTTGGCCTCTTTTAAAGAAGGGATGAGCTGCCCGGTGTGAAGTTGACCATTCCCACCTTTTCTTGCAGCTGTCCCCGAAGGAGAAAGTGGCCCCGGGTGTGGTGGCAGTCATCACTTCAAGGGTAAATGACAAATTTGTTGGCGTGGGTGAGGATGGGGGGGAATATGCAGGAGCTGGAGGGGCTGGGGACAACACTTCGGGGCAAGGCAACTCTTGGGTGGCTTTTGAGGGGTGTGAGCACCTGCAAGCGACAGAAGAGAGGATAAATAAAGTGCAAATAGGGGCAGCGGGGAAAAACAAGTTGAGTTTGAGCCATCTTGAAGGCCAAGGAAAAGGTTTGGGAGAAAGCTGGAGGGATGTCCACATCTCCAGGTGTGGGAGGATGGTGTCACAGTGAGACCACCACAGCACGCTGGGGAAGCCTCACCAGGGCTGGGGGGCTCCCAGTGCTGAATCCACCCTT
Source organism: Melanocharis versteri (assembly GCA_013397845.1). Taxonomy (NCBI): domain Eukaryota; kingdom Metazoa; phylum Chordata; class Aves; order Passeriformes; family Melanocharitidae; genus Melanocharis; species Melanocharis versteri. The sequence continues at coordinate 89,964 of VZTG01001714.1, forward strand.
AATCCTGTGGGTGAGGAGGGATGGGAAGGGTGAAAACCCTGCAGCAAACTGGGGAGGGGGGACAGGAGTGAGGAGGGGGGCTGCAAAGAGCAACAGGAGGGAAAGTGCATCCTCAGAGCTGATGAATATTCTAGTGCCTGGATGTTGAGGAATCAGAAATTTGAAAGTCTGATGGTTTATTATAATTACACACATTCATTTGTGCTGTTTAGTGGAAGCCACATGTGCCTGTTGCCTGGGACTGTGACCTGTTATTAAAATCAGTTGTGCCTCCTTTTGCAGAGATCAAGATGAGCGGGGATGCGGCAGATTCCACAGACACCCGGCACGAACCTGACCAGGTGGAGCCAGGTAAGGAGGGTCAGGGGCAGGAGAGGGAGGGCAAAGAAAAGAAAAAGGAAAAAAAAAAGGGGAATGTGGGTGCTGGAAGTTTCTCGCTGTGCTTTTGCTCGGCTCCTGTTGCTGCTCTTGCAGCCTGGGAGTCGATCAGGAATGTGCTCTGGGCTAGGATTGCGTTGGTATCTTGATCAGCGATGCAAGATCCCTTCTCCGTGGCAGCAGCGAATCCCTGAGTGCCTCCCTGATGTCCTCAGTGGGTTTGACATGGAAATTCCCCCACGCCTCTGCCACGGCAATGGTGGCTTTGGAACAGTCCCGGTGCGCCCAGCTTCGCTCTGTATCGCACAGGGGTTGTGCCAGCAGCTCTTCCTTCGGGAAAACAGCCTCTTTTGGGCTCTGTGTGTGTGGAAAAATGGGAGGGACTTTGGGAATGATCAAATCCAGTTCGGGAGTTCCAGCTCAAACGGATGGAGAGGCGTGATTGGGTTCAGCTCACGCCTGACGCCGCGCGGGCTCTGGCTTCTCCACGGAGCCGCAGCATTCCCTGGATCTGGAAAGCTGGGGCACAGGTGATCCTTTGAGGATGGCAGTGCTGGTGTGAGCACTGATTTCTGCCAGGTTTGCCCAGCACGAGGTGTGACAGGCACCTGAAAAATCAGGTTTGTGTTTTCGGGCTGCCTGAAGTGAGATTTGAATACAAGGCCCGAGCCTGTAATTTCCCAAAGGGCCATGGTCACATCCCTTTGTAGGCAAATGAGCAACAATAAGAAATCATTTTAGTGCCCACTAGGTACAGCAAATTAAGATTATTAAAAGCTGTGCCATAGGCTTAGAAATCAACACCTTTCCAAACAAAAACTGGTGGAGAAAATGTAGAAGAATCGAATATTCTGAGTGATGAAGAGCCCTAAGCATGGGCCAGGGGGATGTGTAAGAGCAGGTGAAAACTTTGCATGAAATGATTTTCCTGTTTCTCTTATCCAATTTGAGGTAACTTGGAAAAAAAATCAGATTTTGGGAAAGCAAGGGAACTCCAGGTTTTAAAGGGACAAACCCCACCCCGTGATTTAGAAATCCTCTCTGCACTTGGCTGTTAAGATGGGTTATGTGACATAATCTAAAATAGAGATAAAATCTGGTTCTATTCACATCCATGAACTCTGACTTTCGCCAGCTCAGCTCCTGCTCGGGGCTCTCAAATCACCCCAAGCTGGGGTTTGGGATAAACGAGCAACAAACACATCCCCAGCTCCCCAAGCTCCTCCAAAAAACCCTGGGAGCTGTTACAGGGCCTTAAATTGGGACCTGGAACCCCCTGAAATATTCGGTTTTTTTTTATGGGTGGCAGGATTAATCACGATTAGGGAAAATGGGGATTTAATTCTGCTATTGGCTGTTGTTAAATGGAGTGGGAGGCTCTGGCTGCTGCTGCTGCTGTTGGAGTCAGAAGTGTTAAACCAGAAGCTGGCAGCACATTTGGTTGGATAAAATACGGGGTTTTTTTCAACTTAAGCATCCCAGACAGCCATTAGCGCGAGCTGCAGCGCCTCTTTTTAGTGGTAATTGAGAAAAGAAAGCAGAGCAGTGAAGTCAATTTGTTTGAAAATAACAAAAATGTTCGCGGCAGCGTTGGCTGCGCCTCTCGCCTCTCGGAGCCTTCAAATCAAGCAGGGAAATCAGGACGAGTAAATCGCCTTCATTTGCAAAGAGTGGCACAAAGAACCTGTTTAAATCGCTTTTTTTTTTTTTTTTTTTTCCGAGGCTGTCCCGGTGATTTTTTGGGTCTTTTCGGGTTCTTCAGGGAGGGGAGAACTGCAGAAGGTTGGGAGCTTCTTGGGGGGGTCTCCAGCAGCAGCCACAGCCCCTCCTGAGGTTGTCACCCTTTGGGGACACCTTGTCGGACCCTCGGGGGTGGCATCACCCCCTCACTCACCTGTCCAAGGTGTAGCTCGGGGTTCTTCACCCAAACCCTCTCTGCGCCTTCCCCGCGCAGTTTCCTCGCCTCTTTTCAGCCCTTTCTGTTTATAAACAACAAAGCTCCCTTTGTGCCGTGCTTCCCGGGAAGTTTTTGTGTTCCTTTGCACGCATTGTTAGAGGAATATTTACTGCAGCTCCTAATAGCGGCGTGTTTTGGTTACCTGCTTCATGTGGGAAAAGGCTTCGTGTGTTTTCTGATGACTCAGTAATTGAATTTCCCATTTCCTACTGAATTAGAACAATCCGCACAGCTCCTCAGGAGCCTCGTTCCCCCCCAAAGGACAGCTCTGGTACCAAATGAACAATATCAGACCTAGAAATCCTCCTAGGTGCAGGTATCCAAAGGTTTTTTTCATCACCAAAAGATGCGGGCTGGCTCCAAGAACTTGGAAAAAAAAAAAAGAGAAAAAGAAAAATGAGGGAATTCAGTGCCAAAATGCTTTTGTAAACCAAGCCCTTGATCTAAAACTGATGCCTAAAGATCTGATGGGAAGTGTCAGTAGCAGAAGCATAATCTCATCCTTTCATATCCCCGCCAATTCCAGGCTTAGAATGGGGGGGGGGGGAAAGGGGGGAATTTGGGGCATTGTTTTAC
>VZTG01001714.1:92883-135859 GCA_013397845.1 Melanocharis versteri
GGAAAGGGGGTAATTTGGGGCATTGTTTTACTTTGAAAGCGTTTGAAATAATTGTGGGGGGTTTTCTTTTTTGAGAAAATTGTTAAAATCGTTCGCCTTTCGTAGGAGGTTTGGAGAGCTCAGTGCTTTTTTTTTGCTTTTTTTTCTTTTCATTTCATCCACCCCAATTTCATAGAAAATGTTTCAGTGCTTTAAAAAAAGATATTCTCCAGAAACCTGTGGTTTTTTGATCCCAAATCTACCGGTTACAGTGAAATGATGCCATTTTACAAACTATTATAAAAAAAATAAAATTTTTGAGGGGTATTACTGCCCAGCCATGCGAATCTTAATCCTTCCTTTACTTCAACGCTGAATTTTTTTAAATCATGGGTGTGAGAGGGGGAACAGGCACTAGCTGCTCCCACGAGGGCTGCTTCGCCTTCCCCATCACTGCGGGGATGCGGGGCAGCCTGCTCAGGGGTTATCCCTCTGGTTTGAGGGTCCTTTTCCCCTTTTTCCTGCGTGATTCCGAGCCTTGGCAGCGGGGCTGGGCTCCCAGGCGAGCCTCCATGGGGGGTAATGACGAGCAGCTCGTTTTCTGCTGTTGGCTCGGAGCTCTTTTCATCTTTTTTAAACTGATGAAAGCCATGCCAGCGAGCTCCGCGCTGATTTTTTTGATGGGAACTGTGGGGGCTTGGCAGTGCCGAGTGTCGCCCCTGGTCCTGCAGCCCCCGGGGCAGAGATCTCCCCCTTCTTGTGGTTTATCTAAGCCCTCGGTATCTGATGCAACAGAACGCTGAGGTGGGACTTGCCCCTGTCTGTCTGTTTGTTTGTGTCAGACACTTGTTCCCCGGTTATCTCCTCCATCAAAACAGGTTACACCAAGCAGAGCTACTTCCCTTTGATTTCATCTGTTGAGGCTATGGGGGGGAAGCCAAAGCTTTTACAAAAAGGGCGATAGGGAAGCGCTTCAAACACAGCCACGGGGAACTGGATAGCTGCAGGCACCCCGAGCATCTTCCCTCCCCACCCTGCAGCCCGGGGAGCTGGGCCCTGCCAGCAGCCCGGGGTGGGGTGTGCTGGGCACCCCAGCTCTGGGGGGAATTGTGGGGTGCCCTATGGGACAGCCCCGCTGCCCTATAGGGACAGCTGGGGGGGCTCCTGGGACGGGGGGATTCGCTGCGTCAAGGGAAATTTAGGTTGGACGTTAGGAAAAAGTTTTTTACTGGAGGAGTGATAAAGGATTGGAATCGTCTGTGGACGTGGTGGAGTCGCCGTCCCTGGATGTGTTTGAAAAAAGATGGGATGTGGCTCTCGGTGCCATGGCTTGGTTGAAGTGGGAGGGCATGGGTTGGACTCGATGATCTTAAAGGTCTCTTCCAGCCTTGTGCTCCTGTGCTCCTGTGCTCCTCTGATTCTGTGATCCTGTGCTCCTGTGGTTCTGTGCTCCTGTGATTCTGTGATTCTGTGCTCCTGTGCTCCTGTGATTCTGTGCTCCTGTGATTCTGTGCTCCTGTGATCCTGTGCTCCTGTGATTCTGTCATTCTGTGCTCCTGTGCTCCTGTGATTCTGTGATTCTGTGCTCCTGTGGTTCTGTGATCCTGTGATTCTGTCATTCTGTGCTCCTGTGATTCTGTGATCCTGTGATTCTGTCATTCTGTGCTCCTGTGCTCCTGTGATCCTGTGGTTCTGTGATCCTGTGGTTCTGTGATCCTGTGGCCGAGCCTGGGAGCTGGAGGGCCAGGGGATGAGGACAGGAGCGTGGCTGGGTGGGTTGGTGGAGCTCTGGGCTCTTGGTGGCCGTGGGAGCGGGGTTACCTCACCCTGGCAGCTCAGGTAACCTGTGGGAGTGCTTTAAAAATCCTGAGCTGGGAGGGACCCACCAGGATCACCCAGTCCAACCCCTGGCCCTGCACAGACACCCCAAAATCCCACCCTGTGCATCTCTGAGAGCGTTGTCCCAAAGCTCCTGGAGCTCTGGCAGCCTCAGGGCCGTGCCCATTCCCCAGGGAGCCTGGGCAGTGCCCAGCACCCTCTGGGGAAAGAACGTTTCCCTGAGATCCAGCCTAAATCCCCCTGACACAGCTCCAGCCATTCCCTGGGTCACAGAGAGCAGAGATTGGAGCTGTCCTTCGGACACCTGTGAATTCTGCCCTCAGTCCCCCCTGGAGCGAGCACCAAAGCAGGTATCTTCGCTCTGGGAGTAAAGCAGGCCCTTCCCTTCAAACCTCCAGAAAATCAAGCACTGAGGGGCTGTGATGCATCTGTCACAGACCCTGCTGTGACATCCTTCCCTGTGGATGCCATCCTTCCCCTGCATCCCCACCTTCAGCCCGTGGCGAGGTGTCAGCACGAGCCACCTTCCCCTGCTGCTGCCACAGGACACCTGGGGTCCGCTGGCAGTGCCACCGGGAGCGAGGGCAGCTCTGAAACTGGACACCAGAACTTCCACCCCAGCCAAATCCCCTCCCAGCGCATTTTGCATTAAATCCGTGTCAGGGCGGACAGAAAATCAGAGACTTTCCTCAGTCTGCTGCTGCCACAAACTGAGTTAAGCCCATCTCCACTCCTCAGCTCCCAGGTGAGAGTCCTGCTCTCTTCTCGCACCTCTTTGCGGGGTGTGAGCTGTCTGCAGGTGCTGCTCTGCCCAGGGATGGGCAGAACAGAGCCCTGACCTCTGCTGGCCTCTGGGGAGGTGGCTGTTTGTGGCATTCCCATGGGGCAGAGGCTCTCTGGAAGGTGATGGATCATGCTGGGATCAGGTCTGGAGGTTGTGGCCTCTGTGTCAGCCCCTAACTCAGGTGACAGGATCCAGCCCAGGTAAGGGATGGCAGATTGGGCTGGGGGTGCTCGGCCCGTGCTGCCTCCCAGTTTGTTTGTTTTTTTTTTTTCTGGGAGCTTTTTTTTTTCCTTCTGCCTTTTGTTGCTCCCTCCTCAGCTCGGGCTGGAAGCAGCTTGCCAGGCCAAAGTCTTTTGAGGAAACTTGGCCTCTCCCGGCCCCACGCTGAGCTCAGTCCTGGGCTACGCCTTTGCTCCCCAAGGCTGGCTCTCCCTCGTGAAACTTTCCTCAAAGCCTCCAGGATTTCTCTGGTCTCTTCCCCCTGCAGCCATGCACAGCCCCAGGACAAGTCCCGGGTAAATGAAAGCTGCAGCAGTTGGGCTGGAAACAGCTGGTTGCTATGGCAATCGGGGCTGCTCGGGATTTGCATAAGGCTGATGATTTTCATAGCACAGCCACATTTAAGGCAAGCAGGAGAAATTTCCATATTCCCAGCTCCGAGTCAGTTGGGGCGTGGGGGAGGCCAGGAGGGGGATATTTGAAATTCAAATGAAGGCGATTAGGGTTTGAGGTTGGGTTATTTTATTTTTTTTTCTTAAACATCCCATTATGGAAGAGGATAAAAAAGGATGGGGAGGGGAAAGGGGAACAAAAGGCTGGTTTGACTTGAATTAGAGGGGCAAAGGAAGAGCTGGTCTGATCTGCCTCTTGCCTCTGGTCTAGGAGAAGAGACTTGCCCTCTCCCAGCACCTGCAGGTGAAATGTTTTCCGTGGGAACAACTGCTGCCCTCGGGTTTCCTTCTGGAAGGTGCCCGAGTCTCCCACACTCGCTGTCCTGCTCCTGCCCCACACGAAGGGGCTGCACAGGGACCCGGCCACGGGGTTTCTCTGAGGCACTGCTGACAAAGGGAAGGTGTTTTTATAACCCAGGGGTTTCCAGCCAAATGAGGCATTTGAGTGTTCAGCGAAAGCTTCCCCTGGAGTCTGGAGCTGTCTGAGTCAGCACAAGATTCACTTTTGCTCACCAGCCTTGGCTCTCCCATGGAGATGCTCCGACAGTTTGGGGTTTTTGTGCCTTCGGAGCAAAGAGTTCAGATTTAAGCTGCAGCCCTACCTGGCTGCCTCAAAAACTCCCCATCCTGCTCACACTTTAAAAAGCACTTTTTAAATGCCCTGGGAGCATCAAGCATCCCAGCAGGGCTTGTGGGAATCCAGGGAACTGACTGGTGCCTGCTCAGCTGCAGCTCCTGGTCCCCAGTGCTGGTGGGAGCAGCTGGAGGGAATCAGGGGTGGCCACTCCATGGGGAAAAGGTGATTTAAGCGAGCTCCCAGCAGCCAGGGCTTCCTGCTGCTTCTAGAGAGGTCGTTGGTGTGGCTGCTGGGAACAGCAGCGTGAGGGCTGTGCCTTGGTTTTTGCCTGAATTTCCGAAGCCAGCTGAAATCCTGAGGAGTATTTGGTGCTGAATACCTTGTTTTGCTTATTCCTTCAGTGCAGGTGAGCGTTTGGCTTCATTTACAGCTTGTGGGACAAGTACTGGTTATAGTTACAGTAATTGCCACTCTTTTCTCTACCAGCACTTGGGCAATCTCTTAACTTCACACCTTGTTGGAGGTGAGAGATTTGAACGAGTGAATTTATCAGAAATGCCCCTTGAAAGGCACCCTGCACCCGGCCTGCTCTGCCAATCTCCTGTGGCATTGTGCTCCATCAGCTGGAGTGCTAAAATCTCCAGGATAGGTGAGATTAATCTTAATTTTAGATATTCGATCCTCTGAGGCTGGAGCCTGACCTGCTCACCCCAGGCAGTCCCTGATGGCAACAGGGATCTGCAGAGGGTGATTCATCCCTGTGCCATCTGTCTCGGGGGCGAGAGGAGTTGCCCTCTGGAAGCGCCTGCTTCCTCTGCCTGGCTGGAAAGGGAGCCTGGAGCAATTGGCTCCCGGTGAGGCACCGAAAAGCTCCAGAGATCCGAGCCCAGGCAGCCGAGCCCCCTGCCTGGTGTCTGCCTGGCACCGTTCCCCCCGCGCCCTTCAGCTGTTCCCCATTTCCCTCCCAAATGTGCAGCAGCAAACTGATTCCCTGTGGGAATTCCCTGGCACCTGCTGAAGGCTGGAATCACCACCTCCTCATCCCCCTGTCCCCTCGGAGCGTGGAGCTGCCTGGGAAGGGGGCTGAGCCCTGCCGGTGCGGCCGGGTGAGAAGTGTCACTCCCTGGAGGTGACACCTGCCTGCGGCTGCCTGTGTGAAGATGAAGGCCAGCCTGATTTTACTTTCCCCCCCATTAGGGTGCTTTTATCCTCCAGGGCCGGACTGGCTCTGCAGCTCTGCTCCCCATGGATCCCTGGCTTTGGGTTTTCCAGGGGGGAACGGCAGCGGGTGGGGGGAAGCTGCCCGGAACTGCAGCGCTGCTCCCATCCCCAGAGAAACCTCCCCAGGCAAACTCGCACCAGATCTGATGCCAGGGCTATGCAAAACAGCTGCCAGGTGAACCAAGGAGAGCAGCACAACCCTGGGCTGCCGGGCTCGGGGAGCCAGCTGAGCTTATCACTGCCTTTTCCCAGCCCCCAGGAACAGCGGGGTGAAGCCTTGGCGATGGGCGAGCTGCTGGGAATTGTAGGGGCTCCCAACAGCCTTTCCCCGTTGAAATCTCAGGGCTTCCCCAGCCTCGTGGAATTTCAGGAAGGGGAGGGCTGATCTAGCAGATTCTGGAGGTTCTGGATCCCCTTGTGTCTGGCTCGTGCAGCAGAAATCAAGTTGTTGGCTGGGCTGAAGCTCCATTAAAATGAGTGGAGTTCTGGCAGTTTGCAGCAGGAGAGAGAATCTGCTGCCACTTACACTTTTCTTTCTTTTTATCTCCTGGAGCTAGAAAAGATTAAATCTTAAGTGCAGATTGTTTGAACAGCTCGTTCCTTTAAGGAGAGAAATGACTACTGCAGTGTGAGTCCTGATGTTGACAGAAACTGGGAGGAAACTGAGGCTGTTTTTATAAAGCATTTGTAGGAAAGTTACAGTTCAACTGAAAAAGGAGAGTTGTTATCCCTATCACACCCAAACCTTGGCTCACAGCTGCAATCACTTGAATTTCACATTTACTGGAACAGAAAAAAAAAAAAAAAGGCCAGGTTTGTTTGCAAATAAATCTGTGCCCAAACACTCGTCGGTCCTGCAGAGATTTGTGTATCCAGCTCCCATTTACATAACCACGGGGAGCAGAAATCGCCCCTCCCAGTTTTAAATCTCTCCCTCTTGGACATCTAAGGCTGAACTGGCTGCCCCTGGGTCCCTTGGGAGTCACTCAGGAGGAATAGTCATCTCCAGAGGGCCATGCCAGCGGAGATGGGCGGCGCAGATAGGTGCAGGAATGGCCTCTGGAGGTGCCTAATGCTCCTTCTGTCTGCCCAGGCAGCCTGGGGCAGCTCCCTCAGACTCAGACACCCCAGTGGGTGCCAGGCTCCAGGGATATCTGCTCCGAATTGCTGCAGTGTGCTCCCAAATCCCCGCCGCCGATCTGCAGGGACTTGGCGAATGTTGTCTGGCTTTGTAGGAGAGGAAGGGACAGGAGCAGGTCAGCTGCACGTGCTTGTGGAGGGAGGGAAAAGCGAGAGCTAGATGGGAAGAGGAGGGCAAAGGCTGTGCTGGAGGATGTGGGGCTGTGCAGGGAAGCTCCGTTCCAGCTCTGCCTCTGGGGTTCCAAGTTTTGGGGTGAATGGTGGTGACTCAGCCGTCGTCAGCGGGACCCAGGGATTCCCCTGCAGCTCTTTGAATCTTGCCTCATCACCACACTGCGCCCGAACGTGAGCGAAACTCCTGTCTCCAAGAAACCAGGAGATTACCTTTTCCTTCCTGTTCTATTTTAGCAGCTGGGAACTTTTATTTCCTCCTTCCCTCCTGGCTTTGCTTCCCTTCAGCTGCTGCCTGCAGATCGCATCAAACACCCCCCCACACACCCCGTGGGGGTTTCAAAGGTAGAAACTGCAGGCCTTGAAGATGCTCCCGCGGTCCTGCTCAGGTGTGTGGATGCTGATTGCGATCATCCATTATCGCTATCAGCATTCCCATCGCTGCATGTGCCCTCCTTGGCTTTTGGGGCTGGAACGGAGCTGGAACGCAATGAATGAACCCCATTCCCGGGGAGGGAGCAGCTGGAGAGAGCTGGACAGGGAGCAGAGGGGGTTGGAGCGAGGGAATTACATGGGGAAAGGAGATAAAGGGCTGAGATTGGGGAGGGGAAAAAGCTGGGAGACAGCAGGGTGGGAGGAAGGCAGGAAGAGCAGGGCAGAAATGCAGCCGGGCTGGGGGAGAGGGCTCCGAGCTGCTTGGGGTGCAGAGAGTGAGGAGATAGAGGAGATCTCAAATTGGGGGATATCTCTAGGCTGGTTGAGATGCAGAGGGTGAGGAAATGGAGGAGGTTTCAGAACTGGGGGGGCACCTCAGAGCTGCTTGGGGTGCAGAGAATGAGGAGATAGAGGAGATCTCAAATTGGGGGATATCTCTAGGCTGGTTGAGATGCAGAGAGTGAGGAGATAAAGGAGATCACAAACTGGGGAGGCACCTCAGAGCTGCTTGGGGTGGAGATGATGGGGAGGTCTCAAACTGGGGGGGAAGCTCAGAGCTGGTTGGGGTGCAGAGGGTGAGGAGATGGAGGAGATGTCAGAATTGGGGGGAAGCTCAGAGCTGGTTGGGGTGCAGAGGGGTGAGGAGATGGAGGAGATCTCAAACTGAGGGGGCAGCAGCTCGTTCTGCCGTGGCCCTGCTCGATAGCACAGTCCCACAGCTCCCTTTCCACAGTCAGTGCTTTTTAAATGTCACAGATGAAATCTCCTGGGCTGTTTCTAGACAGCAGAGAGCAGCCACGAAGCTCTGTTATCCCAGACTCTCCAGTGTTTTGCCATCCGTGGATAATTGTACCAAGCACACTCAGGATCCCCGCTGATTCACCTGGGAATATTCTGTGCATGGAAAAATGTGTGCTAGGGTAGGGTAAAGGCTTGTTCAGCTGAGGACAGTCCATGGGAGAGCTGGATTTGCCCTCCTGCCTGCACAGCCTCTCCCAGGCGCTTCCCAGCTCTTTGCAGGAGCCCTGAACTGCTGGAAAACACGATGTGTTGGAGCTTGATCAGATCACAGGGCACGGGCTCTGCTTCACGGGGAACGTTATCCTGGAAAAAACAGGAGGAGCAGGAGGCCCAGGGGCTTGTGCCAGTGGGATGTGTACAGTTCCAGGCTCTTCATCACAAACTCGGCTGGACTGGCAGGGAATGGCTTGGGGAGCATGCTGCAGAGGGAAGGGGTGTCTTGGGGTTGCCTCTGCAGCCCGAGAGCTTCGTGGAATCCCTTAAAGCATTCAAATCCGTGGAGAGCACAACCTTTGCTCTGTGATGTTCTTGATGAATTTGGCAGGTGTGATGGAGGGGGGGGGGATGTTTATCATCAAAGGGGAATGAGTGAGGGCCTGTGCGGTACCTTCAGGCTGAAACCTGTCTGATTTTTCCCCCTGTGCCTGCCAATCTCTTCTGGAATCAAGGAGACGCCTCTTGAGCACAACCCCACGGCACCCTGTGTTCCTCCAGATATCCCATAATTACCCGGTGCCACGCGGGTTCCTGAAGATCCCGGGGGAGCAGCCCTGGCCACCTGCTCGCTGGCCTTTCCCACAGTCAGCCCTGGATTTCCCTGGAGATTTGTGATGTCCTCCAGCTCACCTCTGCTGGAATCTCCCTTGCGCTCAGCGAGATTTCCCCCACCCTTGGCCAGGTATCTCCCAGGCAGGAACACTTGGATTATCCCTCAGCACAGGCTGGCACCACCTAAATGCTGCAGAAGCCTTCATCCTTCCATTGCTGCACCTTCCTCCTCCTCTCCTTGCTCTCCTAGGGCCAGGTTTTTTTGGTTATGTGTGTTCCAAGTTCTGGAAAGCTCCCACCACTGCTGACTGTCATTAATACTGAGACGTTTTTTCTCTTTGTTTCGTTGTAGGGAATGAACAGAATGGGCTGGACTTTAACAGGCAGGTAAGATGCTCCCTGGCTTCCCAGGTATTCTCCTCCTTTCTGGAATGGCTGTTTTTTAATTGCTCATCACGCTGCAGCTCCTGTGAAGAGATAAAAACTGTTAGGTCAGAAGCTGCCATTAAACAGACCACAGGACTCCTTCCCAGTTCCCCTTGTGGGATACAATGACAGATTGCACCTCTGCTTTCCCTCTTCCTAATTCCCAGAAGTTCAGCTAATTATAGAGTTCCTTTAAATGACCATTTGCTTGAGGGGTTTTCTGGCTTTCGAAATTTTTTATATCATAATTTAGAAACAAAAAGCGCCTCGGTCCTGGTGGCAAGGGTACAAATCCCTCGCCCAAACCCCAGTGCTGTGACAGTGGCACTGCCAGCCCCGTGGTGTGAAGGACAAAGGCACGGGGCTGGCTCAGGAGTGTCAGCCAGCACTACAGATGAGGTGGTTTGAGGTCTCGGAGTGCACAGGTCGAATTCCTCTTTGCAAGGCAGCAGGGAAAGCGACAGCAGATAAAAAGAATGGGGCAAGCGAGCCCCAAGTGCAAAAGAGCGGCTGAGGGGCCGCTGTCCCTGCCCTGTGTGCTCTTCTCCCCTGCTTTGTCCAGCTGGAAGCGTTCCCTGGCTCACTGAGTGCCTGCAGATCCTCCTGTGTGCCTCTAAAAACCCTGTCAGGAGGTGACAGCCCTCTGGAGTTCCTGGATCTGTGCAGGCACAGGAGCTCTGCTGGCAGGGTGGGGAGGCACAGGGTGCCCAGGGAAGCCCTGGCTGCCCCTGGATCCCTGGAAGTGTCCAAGGCCAGGCTGGACGGGGCTTGGAGCAGCCTGGGACAGTGGGAGGTGTTGGGATTAGAATGAGGTGGGATTTAAGGTCCCTTCCAGCCCAAACCCTTCTGGGATTTTAGGAAAATGCTCTCTGAGCCCAGAGCTGAGGCCTCCTGTGGCCAGCAGAGCTGGACTGAGCCCTGGAAAGGAAAAGAGGAGTCTGGAGAGCCGAACTGCCCTGCTGCAGCATTCCAGGGGCTGCATGGGAGCTGCAGCCAGGAATGCAGGAGGGGCTGTAACTCCATGGACAGACCTGAGGCAGATGTTGGCACAGCAGCCAACCCACCTCCAATGTGCATTCCCCCAATCCAAGGGCTCCGACCCTTTCCAAAGGCTCCCTGTGAGCAGCACTGGGCAGCTGCACCTTCTCCACGTGGCTTTTTTTGTCCCTCAAGCGTCCCTTGGTGGCTCTCGCTGTGACAAATGTCAGCCAGGCTGCTGTTTGTTTGTTTGCTTTGGCTGCTCGGGCTTTGGGTGGGTCTCCCGTTCCTATCAAAGGTGTCTTAACACGCTCAGCCATCTTCCAGGCTTTTGGAATCCCCAGCTGCAAACAAAAAGCCCTGTGTCTCCAGCCCAGAGCACGGGCTCGCTCTCCACACGCCCGGAGAAGAATCCAATCTGCTCACCAGGGGTGATAAAAGGAAATTCCCTGCAGATAGAAGTGAGCACGAGATCGTTACACGCTGCAAACCTCTCCTATGGCAACGCCACAAAGGTGCTGGAGCTGGAAGCTGGGATGGGGTTAATCGAGGAGAGGTGCTGGAGCAATGCTGACTTACACCCACTGCTGCTCTGACCCACCATCCTCTCTACTCCTCTGAGTGATGCTGGGGAAGTTGCAGGGGCAGCCAGGCTTGCAGGCAGTAGAAATATCCTCCTCCTAAAAAGAAATTGTGGTTTTATGATTTTACGATTTTTTTTTTTTTGCGGCATTTCCACTTTTATTTCCCTCCTGCCACCGAAACGGCGCCACAAAATCCAATTCATTTATTCCAGCTCGTCTGTGTGACTGAATAACCAACTTAGCTGGGGATTTAGCAAGGTTTAAAAAGCAAAAGACTGTGAACGAGCTCATTTTATTGTTTTATTTTATTTCTAATCTGCTCTGATTCCTCTGAGTCCCCCCGAGGGGTTTGCAGTGATGCCAGGGATGGGATGTAACAGTCCCTGAGTGGACACAGGCCTGTGCATGTGGCTCTTTGTCTCCCTCTCTTGGCCCTCCCAAGGCCATGGGTAGAGTGCTTTTAAATCATTATTATTTAAAATAATAATTACTATTTGAAAGTATTGTTATTTAAAAGAATAATTATTATTTTAAATTATTCCCTTAAATGAGCAGGAGCCCGAACGCACACGGGCTCCACACTCACATTTAGGGTTGACCTCAGCTGTTGGTGAATTCATCCTCAATTCAGCAAATAGATTTCAAATGACGAGAAAAAAGGAAGAGAGGAGAGCTGGAAATATCAAAGTGTTTTCATGTAAAATCAGGTGCTGTGCTCTTTCATTAGGGGTGGAGAGGTTGGTGGGTTTTTTAATTTGGTTTGGGGTTTGAGGTTGGTTTTGGGTGGCTTTTTTTTTCCCCCCTTTTTCGTTAGCTTGCAATTCAAGTTTTCAAACCGAAGCCAGGGCAGGATGGTTTGAAACCCAACTCCAAACTGACTGCAGGAGCTCTCTTTGCCTTTATTTGGAGTGCTGGGCTCTAATCACTTTGAAGATCATAAATCTCACCTCGTTGAAGCCTCTCCCCCAGCCTTTGTAGATGGCCTACATTTCAGGTCTGCTTCCCTCCCTCCCCTGTTGCGCTCCAGGCGGGATGGGAAGGGTGGAGTGACCTGGTTAGACCCCTTCCCTGCCTCCCAGTTCCCTGCTGGGGCTGCTCTCACCCTGCAAACGGGGAGGGAGGGAAACTCCTGCGGAGTTTGAGGTTTTCTAGCAGTTTGTGGGTCAGCCCTGTGCTTTATGAGAAAGCTCCCTCTGATCCCTCAGCCTATTTGGCAAAGGTTTCTTCTCCCCCCCACTCCTTTCCCTCCCCTCTTCAAACTCTCCTCCCACCTGGATGCAACAGTGATTTGTATGTGAATGAGAGGGAAAAGGGTGTGGATGGAAAAAGCAGCATCTTCAGCCTTGCCTATCTGGTTTGGCTTTTTTATTTAGCGAGTCTAATGCTGCTTGTTTCCTGTTTATGGCGAGGGAAATGCAAAGGCACAGTAATAAACTTTCACCTTCGGTGCTGGCAGCCTGCACGGGGACATCTGCCTCCTGCTGGGTTGGGATCGTGGCCAGAGCGTGGCAGGGACAGAGCTGAGTGACTTTCCCTTTTCCTGGCAAAATTCAAGCCCAGTTTGCCTCAAGTGGGAGCGGGACAAGGGCTGGGAGTGCTGGAATGGGAGCTTTTCCTGGCTGCTGTGTGGTGCTCCTGCCCAGGTGCTGCGGTCTCCCCAGGTCTGGCTGGGTTTAACTCCCCGTTCAGCCTTTAGGAAATACTGGATTGTTTGTTTTTGTAGCTGCTCTGGAGAGCCAGGTGTCTGGAGCTAAGCCCTGGGATAATGCTGGAGTACACACGCGGATGGAGGGCTGATGGTTTTGGGAGGTGCCAGGGCTTGTGTGAGTGGTGTGAGGGTTGAGCCCAGCTCACTGCTGTGCATCCATCCACAGCTGGAGGAGGAGAAGGCTCAGCTGATGAATCCAGGAGTGCTTCCCAGCAGGGAAGTGATGGCAGGACCTTGTTGGTCCAGGGAGGAATGGAGGATCAGCTCTGCTCCTTCCAGAGGAGGGAATAAGAGTTCTTTTCCAAGCCCTCCCCGCTCTCCAGAGCTGGGAGGGAAAATGTCCCTCTTGAAATTAAGCTGGCAGGTTTTTGTGGAAAGGCTGGGCAGGATGTGCCTCTGCTCCCCATCCAAGTGTGCCAGGCACTCTTCATTCCAGCGAAAGGCTGACCCTTGCAGGACAGGCTGTCATTTGTTTATCAAACCTGTCATTATCGTCAATCACATCAATCGCAAGGTGATCTGGCTGGGAGATTTGACAGTGTTTAAGACAGACAGGCAGGCACTGAGGTGCCTGAGCAGGGCCCAGCTTCAGTTTTACTGTTGGTTCTTTACTCCTATTCTTTGCTTTTTTTGGTTTACACCCATCAGGGGATGGAATGAGGATATAGATTTCCATCAGGCTTCCTAGAAAGCCTTTTCAGCTGTGTCTGTTGAAAAATTCCTCCTTTCTAAAACCAGGCCAAGGATCCTGTGCTCTGCAGAAGGTGCTGGAGGGGTTTCCTTCCCTCAGGACCTCCTTGTCTCACTCCTCTCCCTGCTCCATTCATATCTGACAGCCCTTGCCCAAAGAAACTTTAATTTTTGAGGTTTATGTGGGATTTCCAGCAGTTGCTTTGAGGTACCAGGGTGAGTTATCTCAGAGACAGCTGATGTCCTGTAGGCACATGATGTGCGAAATTCAAAGTGGGCAAAACTGCACCTGAGATGCGAAATCCCTTTTCAGTGGCATTAAAAAACACCCTGACCTTGTTTGGTACCTTCCACCCACGCGTCTGAAGGCGCTCTGCTCATGGGTTTAGCATCCCCTGGTGCCTCTGCGAGGTGGGGAGGTGCTCAGCCCTGTCTTGCAGACACAGCCCTGGCTTTTCCCAAAGATGCTGAGCTCTGTGATTGCAGCCGGGACCGGGGGATGCTTCTTGGGACATTTGCCCCTGGACATCGGGGTGTATTGAAATCCAGGGGCCTGCTCCCTGGCAGAGCTGGGTTATGGACTCCCATCCTCTGATTCATCGTCTTGTGCTCAACCACAGACAAGTTCTTCCTCCCCTCCATCCTTTTGAAGGTGCAGAGAAGGGCCTAACTCGCTGGGTAGTTTGTTATTAATATCTGGGATGCAAAACTCCCTGCACATTTTAATTTCACTCCACCAGGGCTTCCCTCCCCCCGGGGATCTCTCTCAGATTTTTTCATTCCACTCCGTGTTCCCACCTCCCCCTAATCTCATGTGCTCCCTGGATGTCATTGCTGTTCCTGCTTGGCTTTTGCCCCGTGGGTAGCTCAGGTTTCAGTCTGCCCTCCAGATTTCCATCCCAGTCCTGTTTTGCCCTCCTCTCAAGGGGAGGTTCACATCCTGCTTCCTTCTCCCCTCTGGGGATCAATTCAGATTTCACTCTCTCTTCTCCCCGTTGCCCCAGGGGATCAGGCTGAGTCTTGCATCTGCTTTTCATCTCTTGAGCCTCCCCTGGCTGGAAATCTGGGCTGGCCTTGTACCTGCCTCGCCTGACACTGGATCTAAGCTCAGCTCTGCCCTGGCCTTTCCCTTTTGAAGTCTCCCTGCTCTGTCCTAGGGACAGGCTGATTGCATAAATTTGTTTGTGTGCAGGTTCCTCATTGAAATGCAGCCCTTTGGGAAAGCATCAGAGAAAGCCCTGGCTCCAGGGAAAGTCCTCTGAGTCTAAATCTGGCCCTGCTTTGCTTAGGACAGATATGCAGAGGAACCCCTTCTTCAGGCTGGGTTTGTTCTGGCACCTCGGATGAGCTTGCTGGGAATGAGCTCCAAAACAGGCCAGGGGAACTTGTGAGGGAAAGGGGGATGCAATTAGGAGCAAGGATTCGGCCTTTTTAATTGTTTTTCTCAAGAGGTGGACTGAAACCACTGAATTAATTTGTTGACAACAACCCAGAGTCGGCTGGATTTTTTCTGTTCCTTAACATCCAGCTGCATTCCCAAAGTCCTGCTCTTCTGCTTTTAAAGGGCAGACTTCATTTATAAGGTGATTCCTCCACCTGTTTCCTTGGCAAAATACCTCATACAGCTGTTTCAAACCTGCCTGAGAGACAGAGATCTTCGTGCAAATTCCCTGCTCATCCTTTGGGAAATGTTTTCTGTGCTCACGAGGGACAAGCCCCAGTTTCATGGATCTGTCTGAAGGGTCACAAAACTCGTTTTCCACAGCAGAAGCTCAGCCCAAGGCATGGCTGTCGCTGGCCAGCCACGATCCAGGTGGCCCCAGCAGCTTTTTGAGGGCTGAGTGGCACGAACTGCTGTGCCTGGATGTGACTCTCAGGGAGTCACCACTAATGAGGAGAGGACTCCGAGTCCTTGAAGGCCTTTCATCTGCTGAGCTCCAAGAATTCGCCCCAAACCTGCACCACCCAGCCAGGGTGGGGCCCTGCAGCCGTCCTGCACCAGGGCAAGTCCCAGCACACGGCGTGGGGGAAGGCGATGGGTTTCAGGCATGGTTTTCAACCTCTAATTCTGGACATCAGAGCGCCCTTTCTCCCTCCCCGGAGGTGCTGGGGAGCTGCTCCGTGTGGCATCAGTGGGGTGAGGGGCTTTATCCAGCAGGGAACCCTCCTGCCTGCTTCCCCAACCCGTGGGATCTGCATGGCTCAGCTGGCTCTGAGCTCCCCCCACCCAAAATGAAACCCCGTGGGGTGCTCTGAGATCTTCCTCCCTCTCCCTTTCTCTTCCAGTTAGGCTGCTTGGTGTGTTTGGTGCCATCCCTCCAGCTCTGCTCGTGTCCCAGCCCCCTTGGGCACAGCAGCCAGTGCCAAAAGTGCCAGGGACCAACGGGACAGCTGGGATGGAGCCAGCCCTGTCTGATCCCAATTTAATCCCTCCTAAATGTGGGATGTGGTGGGAAGTTTCTCCCTACCGAGGGCTACCTGGGCTGTGTGGACGCTCTCCCCGTGGATGACTAACCCAGGGATATCCACGCAGTGCCAGGTGTTTGGATTTGTCACTGCCAGAAGGCACACAGAGTCCTGAACAAACAGATTCTTTCCCATGGGCAAGGGATCCACGGGGGAAAAAAAAGGGACATTTTTCATGCAGGGCAGATTGTCAGCCCAGAAAATCCCAATAAGGCAACTTTGGAGTGGAATAGGGACGTGCTTGGGCTCCGGGGGACCTGTGTGAGCTTGCAGGAGGGCAGGGGAGAAGCCATGGAGTGGTGTGTGTGAAATCAGGGTGATAAGGAAAGGGGCAGGGATGCAGCCCAGGGTGGGAGCAGAGCAGATAAGCACGGAGGTGTAGGCAGAGGTGGAGTTCTGGAGAGGTTTGGGAGTTGGGCAAGTGGAATGGAGACACAGAGAGAGAGAGAGGTGCAGGGAGTAGTGCTGCAACCCACGGGAGGGCTGGGGCAGGGGGCGAGGAAGGGGCAGGGAGAGTCCTGGCAGGGAGACAGGGGAGAAATCACAGCCTTGGTGGTGGTAGCATCATTTCCCATGCTTTGATTGGAGGTTCTGGCCACTCTGACCAAGAAAATGGCATCTCCCCCTGCCTGTTGTTGAAATGCTGTGAGTTTGGGATGCCCGCAGGCCTTGGCAGGGAAGGTGCCACGTGCCTGAATACCACTGGGAAGAGGGAAGGTGCTGCCAGTGTCTTTTTCGGTAGCTTTTGAGCGGTTCTGTGCCCCCTGAGCACAGAGCACCTCCTGAGAGGACTCGGCAGGCTCTGTGCTCGTGGGGCTGTGGGAGCAGCTCTGGCCAGGATGCTCCCACCTGAGCAGGTGTCGCTGTGAGCGTGGCCAGGCAGGGCAGGTGCTCTTCCCACCTCTGCCTTTGGTTCTCCTCTCAGCTCCTGCTGTGCCACAGGTGATTATTTGAGGTTCAGCTTCACAGCGAGGGGGGACTTCTCTCTCTTCCCTGTTTGTTTGGAAGCAAAAATGCCAGGGAAAAGCTGTATCAGAGAGCCCACAAAAGCTGCGTGTGGTTCTGTTTGTTTTCTCCTGTCGAGCGTGCAGCTTGGTTGCTCCTAAAGTTTTGACTTCCCACCCCTACTTTGACTCCAGCACAACCATTTACATCCCAAGCCGAAGCTGAGGATAAACCCTATCAGATCAGACCTCAATTAATAAACTCAAAGGCCTCCTGTAGGGTCATGCAGGTGTGCTGAGGTTTGGGATTGCGTTTGAATTTTCCAGCGTGCTGCCGTGGCTGAGTTTTAGGACAGAGCCTGCTTGGGAGTTAATCCCATGCTGAATTCCTTTCTGTCACGCTGACAGCTTCCAAAAATTCCCAGCCTTCAGCGGGATAGAAATGTTACAGGGTGAATATCGTGGCGTTGACATAAAGGTTTTTCTGCCTTCTTTCCAGGTGTCTGTTAAGCCCTGCTGTACGTGCAGGATAGTACATGTGGAAATAGTAATTGCAACCCCATTATTATTATTATTGCCATAATTTATTATTAGTGTGTTTTTTATTTTATGGGGCCCACGTGTGCGGGTAATTCACGGCGCAGCACTTACGCCATCAGAAGATGGGAAGGCTCAGGGAGCTGCAAGAACCCTGGATCCAGCTTAATGCCTGTTTCCAGCTTAAAACCTCCTCCCTGGGCTCGAGGCAAAGGGTTTTGGGGCAGCTTGAGGCAGCCCTGCTGTGCTGAAGAGCACTTTGGGGTGACTCAAAGCGTTTTGGGGTGACTCAGAGTTGCGTTGTTCCTTTTCAGCGAGGGCCAGGTGCTCCAGACCCTCTGCGTGCACCTGATCCTCCTCTTCCCTCTGCTGTGCAGGGCTGGGAGTGAGTCAAACTCTCAAACTCGGTTCTGACCGTGAGATAGGGCAGATGTGGAGGCAGATAAATGGGTTTCAAAGAGGTCACTGTGTAAATAGCAGCCTCACAACAAATAGGGTTGTGTTCCGTCTCCCACTAATGCCTGATAACTGGTGCTGGAGAGGGCTGGCAGGGCTTGGATAGGAGAGATCCAGACCTGGGTTTGGGGAGAGGATTGGAGGCTCTGAATCGGTGGCTGAGCGAGGAGGATGATGGAGCATTGCGTGTATCACAGTGGAGCTCATCCCAAGGAGGGTTTTGGGGCTGCTTTGGGGTCTGATAGATGGGGAAGCCATTGAGGTTATCCCTAAACTGGGATTACCCACGGAGGGCTCCAGCCCAACCACTGGGATCCGACCATGGAACCCAGCGCTGGTCAATCTGAGGGGACCAGCAGCAAGCAGAGCTGCTCAGGTGAATCTTCCCGATTTCCCCGCTTTCCACGGCTCTGCAACATGTCTGCAGGATGTTTTCACGAGCCGAGCGTTTGCCAGAAGTTCACAGATCAGTTACAAAACAGATGTTCCTTTTTTTTTTTTTTTTTTTTCCTCCTCTCCTCTTCTTCCTACTGGTAAGGAAGAGTTTGTGCAGTAATTGCAGGCAGGTTGGGAGATGTTTTCTTCATAATTCTCCTTCTTATGAAATGTTTATGAAACACCTTCCACAAATCAGTTACGCAAGCAGGCTGCGGAGCTTTGATCATTTTCCATCACCCTCAATGTGTTTCTTAGTTTGTTTTGCTTTTTGTTTTCGTGTTTAGGCCAGAGATAGGTAAGAAACCATCCATCCTTGCAGCTGTTCAAGCCAACTGCGGAAGGGACTCTCTCTTTTCCACCCAGTCACCCTTCCTGTGTTTTTCCCTCGCCTTGCTTGCTCGGGGGCTGACCCTGTTCCGAGGCTGTGAAAACATCCAAACATCCACTTTGAGATGTGCGAGCGCGATTGCTGCCCTGGCCCGGAGGAGCTGCCGTGCCTCCAGCTGCCGTTACCCGCTCGCAGCCCTGCCCTGGGCCTCCCCTCGGGCCCCGGGGCAGGAAGGTGCTGGGGATTCACAGCCAAGAGCCCCCACACCTCGCCCCAGCCGCGGGGGTTTGCAGGTCCTGCTCTTTCCCTCGCTCCTTTCTCCATGGAATGGTTTGCCTTGGAAGATCATCCCATTCCAGCCCCTTGCTGTGGGTAACGAAGCTTCCACCAGACCGGGCTGCTTTCCTTAAACAGGGTTATTTTTCCAAGTTAAATTCAGTGGGAACAAAGCCTCTCCATGACTTCTCGTTCCCCTTTCCCCATCTATGATCATCCCATAAAACCAAGATCCTGAGCAATCCCAGTGGGATCTGCTCCTGGATTTACCCAAATCACTGTTGCTCACTTGCAATATTTCAGCAGAGCTGCCATCAAATACCCACACGAGGTGATTCACTGAGGATCTCACCATTTCAACCTTTGGGTGGTTTTTTTTTTGGGTTCCTCAAGGAAAACTCTTCCCATCTTTGCAGGCATTTTCTGCAAATCCAAGGCAGATGCACTGGGAAAGGAGGAGGCAACTCCTCCCCTCGTTTTATTAATTCGAAATTTACATTATTTTAAGGGAGTCTCATGATATTGAGTGGCCTCGCCCACAATGTGTGTGGTTTTTTGGGGTTTTTTGGGTTTGAGGTTTTTCTTTTTTTTAATGTACACTTGGCAATATTGCTGGTTTAGCCAGGGAAAAAAAATGAAGGAGCAGGATTTGCATAAACCATCCCCAAAGTTTTGGATAGAGCCCGAACTGCTGCTAATGAACAATTAGCCAGCTGCAGGCCTGTCGGGGAGAGGAAGAGGAGGGCGAGGTAAATTTGAGCCTAAACCCAATGGAAATAGGTGCAAGGGGGAGAAAGATTTGTCAAGAACAAACCCCAGGTTCCCGCCCACTGCGCAGGAGGGAGAATTCCAGGGCCGGGGGAAGGAGCAGTGGGAGATGTTGTTGTTTTTAAATCGGGAGCCGGTCCTTTGCCAAACCCACCTCCCGTTCTCACATCGAGCCATGCCGGGATGCGGCTACACACCCCTTTCTCCCTGGAGCGCCGCCAGCTCGTCCCGCTTGGCAGCTGGAAAAATTGATTTCAGTTTGGAAATGGCTCGTGCCTCTTCAACACCCCACTCCTACCGGGATCACGGCTCAGGCGGGATCCAGAGCCCGGCTCTTTGAGACGCGGAAAACTTTTGTTTTGTCGGGACTGCTCAGCCTTGGATGAAGCAGACAAACGTTAATTTTTTTTTTTAATAATTTTTTTTTTTTTTAAATTTTTTGGCGCCGATGGATTCTTTTTAATGCAGGAAAACCATCCCTAAATCCACATGCCTGGAATGACTGGATGGCTCAGGGGTAACGGGGTGTCCTCCTGAGCCTTTCTGCCTGACATTTAGTGACTTATCGCTGTCGATAGCGATCGAGAAGATCTTTCCACCTGATTTCTTTTTTTTTGCCCTGCCAGGCTAAGAGGGATGATCATGCCAACCTGAAAGGTAGGAAAGAGCTGGAATTCATAGCATGTCTACCTCTTGTTGCAAGGAGCTGGGATTATTGCAAAACGAGTTTCGGCGGTGTCCAGAGCTCGGGCTGTAATGAAAGGGGGTGTTGTAATCACCTTCCCTCCGAGCAGCACCTTTCAAAATGCAGAGGAGAATGCTGCAGCTCCCTGTTCTGGAGCTGTTGAGCCTCTTGTGATCCCATTTTCCCCTTTTCTTCTCCCCTGGAGATCCATCAAAGCTTGGGCTCGACGATTGTAGAGGGCTCTTCCAACCGAAATTATCCTGCGTATTTCTTTGCTTTGCTCAAACGGGCAGGAAAGCTCCTTCAACCCCCAAATATTCTCTTGGGATGGCGTTGGTAGAGCTGGATTTCTTGTCCCCCTCTGCTGGCAGGAGGTTGCAGGGCCTCAAGGCCCCATCAGAGGGGCAAAGACCCTCCTCATCTTCGGGGGTGTGGGGTTTGGAAGGGATCTGATGGCACCTGGGGATGTTCAGTCCTAGGAGTCGGTGAATCTTCGTGGGTTTCAAGCCCTGTCCTTTGTAGAATCCTCCTGGTTTTTCCAGTTTTTGGGAATTAGAGGCTTTTCTTGCTGCAATGAGGAATGAGCCTTGTTCAGGGTGTTTTCAGAGGAAAAGTTGGGTGCAGTCTTTTCTTAGTTCTGTCTGATTGACCTGTCCCCTGCGCATGGACACTCCTCACACACCTTTCAGGAATTAACCTAAAAACTTCCAAAATCTTCCCCTCTCTCTTCTCCCAGTCAGCACAACCAAAAGATTTCAGCTGGTACAATAATTGGAACAGATTTTTATTATTTTTATTATTATTAGTCTTAATACATCAATTTTTTAGAAAATGTAGTAGCAATGTTAGAAAGGAATAAACCAGAAACAAGGATTCAGTTCTGGTCCTTGGGTGCATTTTTCTCTAAGAATATGGATTTAAAAATCATTATTTTCTTGTGGACAAGGACTTTGCTTGAACATTAACGTAGCTCAAAAAGACCACTGGACACCTCTGAAGTTTTCCAGTTATTTTCCACAGCTTGTAACTGTGGAAGGAGATTTTCCTCGCGATTTCTTGTTGCTTTTTGGTAGAAATGGAACAAATGCATTTGGTGCCTGGAGTGCTGCATTTTCAAGTCTGGGAGATTGATCTGATTTTTTTTAAGGTTTTTTACTCCATGACCTTTCCTTTCCCATCCCCTTGTACCGTTCTCTGTTTCGTGCAGGGAAAAATAAGAGGTTTTCCATGTCCAGCCCTGCAGTTTTCCATGTCCAGCCCTGCCATCGGGGCCTGCGTTGTGATCTGGAAAAGGGGAATTGCTTCGTGTCTTCATTAAAACTCCACAAAAGGCTTTAAACTTTGAAAGGCTGCTTGAAATTGGTTGTTTCTTAAAGTCTTTGAATTGAGCAAAGTGCCAGCCTGCCCTGGGCTTGGCAGGGCAGGAAAGCTGTGTCCATGGGATGGAGTGGAGAGCAGGAGTGTGGAATGACCGTGATTTTCAGCGATGGAAACGGCTGAAAATTCCCTGAGAGGAGCCTCTTGCAGCCTCTTGGATCCCAGCCGCCCTCTGCTCCTGCATCTCCTGTCCCTGCTCCCTAATTCCACAATTCCTCTGCTCTTTTGCAGATCAAAACCGAGGACCTCAGCGACTCCTTGCAATCTGCCATCCCCCCTCGGTCGGGTCACCTCGTGCAGGGATCGTCCATGATGCCCGGGAGCCAAATCGCAGGGGTGAGTGACCCGGCTGCCCCGGGAATCCCGGATCTGAACGCCAGGAAACGAGGCTGCTCCTGACCCCCTCCCCAAATTCCTTTGGCCAGGAGCAGAAGGAGCCCAAGGGGGTGAGGAACACTGAGCTGGAAAAGTGAATCCTCATCTTCCTCCTCGGCTTTTCCTCGTGGGTTCAAGGGTAGGCTGGACACGTGCTGGGATGAGATTTCCTCCAAGGGTTTGCTGAGCGGGGAAACCACCCCATGGTCAGGAAATCCCTGGGATTGGAAACAATTGGAGGCTGAGACAACACCGTGGGGAAGTGTTTGATAATGTTTGCCCTGCTCTTCCTCATTCATGAGTGTCTGGTTAATGCCATTGTTGGAAATGGGATTCTAGACTAGACTAACTCCTAATCTGAGCCTGCTGTTGCCTCAGATTGATTTACACCAGGGAAGAAATTAATTCCTTGAGGGAATTCTTTCTCTTGCTAAGGTAAAAAAATTGGATTTTAGCACTTAACTCTTTTTAAATTCTAGTGGAAGTTGGATGCCAGGCGGCCACACAGATGCTCAGTACTCCCTTCCCTCGTTCTTTCACGGGGTATTCAGATCCATTCTACAATTTAGGGATTCTTCAATTTCCCCCAGTCTTCAGAACAGTCCTGTGGGAAGCAGTGTTGGTGAGCTGGGACAGCCTGCTGCAATTTGCTGTGTGATTTTAGGCACTTCACTCTGGAAATACATTATCTGAAGAAACTGAAATCCAAGAGGTTTCACTGTTCTAACAACCTCAAAATTGATTGCCTCAAAAATGTCTTTATCAAGAGTTAACTTTTCCAGGGAAAAGCAGAGAGTTCTCCCTGCGGATGTCTCTGTATGCACAGAGTTCTTCTCCTACACCTGAAACTTTTGGACCTGCAGCTCTCCAGCCCCCAAATTCCCCAAATTCAGCGTGGATTTGTGAGGAGCAGAAATCCCGGAGTTTTATTGTTCCCTTTGCTTTTTTCCTAGGACATGAGCTCTCTCCACACCCTGCAGCAGCTGGTGTTGCTCCCTGGGCACATGCAGTCAGTCCCCCAGTTCCTTCTGTCCCAGTCCCAGGCAGGACAACAAGGTAAGAGAAAGAAAAGCTGAGATGAAGCCTTCTTCAGGCTACCTGAAAACAGAGGCCAGACAAAATTAAGGGAATAAAAAGCAGTTTGTTTGTATTTATTGAAGGGCCTTCAGGCACATTCAGGGCAGACAAAGCCCCCCGGGGCTGCACCCAAAATGGCCGACGGGTTTTTAAAAGTTTGGTCCATTTGCATATTGGGGGTTAATCTTCCAATTACAGCTTCAGGTAATGAAGCCATTTACCCCAAGTTTGCTCCCAAACTCACTTTTGTTTCCATCTCTCGGGGCCTGAGGCAGTGAGGTGTCCTTGATTGCCAGGCCTGGAGAGGAATTGTTGTGTCTGCCCAAAATGGGAAAGCAGCAGCTGACACTGTGTGTGGAGTCTAGAGTGATCCACTAAAGAACTGCAGGATTACAAATATATGAACAATATAACAGCTAAAATCCTAAGGCATCAGAGATGGATAAATATTTAGGGCAAACCTCCCTTCCCGTGGATGTGGGGTTTTCCCAGCGTGGCGCTGCCTGTTCCCACCCTGATGTTCCCACAGCGGGATGATCCCGGATCCGGTGGGAGCATCCCGGGCTGGAGTGTTCCCACCCTGGTGTTCCCACAGCGGGATGATCCCGGATCCGGTGGGAGCATCCCGGGCTGGAGTGTTCCCACCCTGGTGTTCCCACAGCGGGATGATCCCGGATCCGGTGGGAGCATCCCGGGCTGGAGATGCTGCTGGCACCGGTGCCTTGAGCGCTCCACGAGTGCCACCTTGGGGCCAGGCAGCGATCCCCGGCTGCAGTTCGGGGCAGCGCCCGCTTTTCCAGCGAACAGCGGAGGAGCTGCTCCTCGGGGAGCACGGCCAGCCCGCCCGGGCTGCCTCCCACTCCTCATTAATTCCAGAGAGCTGCTCAGAGGCCGCGTTGATCGTTTGGAGGGAGGGTGAATCCAGGGAAGGAGCTGAACAGGTCCAGCTCAGCCAGGAGCAGCTCTGGGATGAGAGAGAGAGGTTTGGATGTTCCACAGGGCAGGGAAGGTCTCCCTGCTCCTGAAACACGGAGGAATCGGTTCCAGGAAAGCACTGAGGACTCACTCAGTACTTGGGAAAGTCCCTGTAATTCTGTTTTTACCTCCAATGTTTCTGCCACCCCAGGGATGTGGATGGAGGATGTTTTAGGCTTTAATCCATAACCTGGCAGATCCAAGGGGACTCGGATCCTTTGCTTGTGTTCTTGATTTATCCCAGCACAGAGCTCCCTCCACATGAACTAAAATTCAGCATTATAACCTTAAATCTCTGCAGCTTGAACCCTCCGGTTCACACACTCCAAAAGCAAGTGGGGAATTTATTTCTTCCTGACAATATATAAATTCTCCTCCCTGCCAGATGATGCTGAGTGATGGATAAAGACACTTGATGTATATTTACAAATAATTTTGAATTACTTTGTTTGAAATACAGTCAGGAAAATCTATTCCTTCCTGCCTGCTTTTTTTTTCATGAATAATAATAATCTTCTACTGCAAAGCAGAACTTGCTGCCTTTTATAGACCAGAGTTTATCTGTTCAGTGACTTTTTTTGGCAGCTATGTTTGATTGTCACCCCTTCCAGCTCCAGGCTTGACCAGGACTGGATATTCTGGCCAGGAGATAAATTTTTGTGCAGGACATTTCCATTTGCATGGGTGATTGCCAGGTTTTAATGATCCTTTTGCCATGTGCATGCACAGCCAGTGGGGAGTGAAAACGAAGGCTCGGGTTGGCTTTGTGGAATTTGGTTCAAGTGGAGTTTTCTTCCTGCTGAAGAAAGGCAGAAAATATTCCAGAACTGTCCCTGAGGCCATCAGGGAATGCCCTGAGTGTCTCCTGATTTTGGATTGTGGGTCCATAAATGGATTTTGTGGCCAAAGGGGCTTGGCTGGGGGCTGAACCTTTCCAAGAGGGATGTGAGTTTTAGTTTGGTTGTGTTTTGAAGCTGTCAGATAAATTCCCAGGTCTGATTCCTCATTCCCTGTGCAGCCCTAATCCCAACACGCCTGAATCAGGGGTGGGAGAGCTCTGTAAAGGTGGGAATGAGCAGCCTGGAGATTTTGGGAACCCTGTCAGTCAAAATATTGCTGCTGAAATCTTCATCTCAGCTGTCAGACCGGTGATTCCTGAATCCAGCCCTTCATTTCCCTCCGAGCTGGAGCTGAGCTCTCGCAAAGGTGTTCAGTCATGATTTTAAAGACTCCAAATGACAGAGCATCTGCCATGTCCCAAGGCAAAGCCATTGCAGTGATTAATTACCTGCGCTGGTAAAAATGTGCACCTCATTAGCAGCCCAGATTTGAAATTCTGAGTTGTTCCAGCGTTAGGGAAGGCTTATTCCAACCCCAGCCTAAGTAAATAAATGGGATTGTGCACATCAGATCTAAATTAAATAAGAAAAGGCAGAAAGAGGGAGAAGAGGGAGTGATTGATTCTGGAGATTATCTGTTTTCCCTTTTGTTAGCAGAAGTCCATAAATTTCTATGGATTTCCCTGTAATTGTCAGTTATAATCAATTAAATATATTGACTGCTCTGAGCAAGGTTATAAATCCTCACTAAATTCTGTAGGTTTCACTCACAATGGACTTGGTACCAACTAAATTTCTAGGGAACTACACAACCTAATCCTGTAGGACATTCCCTCTAAGAGATATAGGCTTGTTCTTGGCAGTTTGTCAACTAAACAATTACACAGGCTCCATAAATCCCAGTTTTTGTTGGGTTCATGGATTTCCCTTCTTTTTTCCTTTCATCATTTCGTGTCAGCTCCGACGTTCTGAAAGAAATTCAATTTATTTGAAATACAGTAAGGTAGGAAAGAAAGGGTCAGATGGCTTCCAAATGCCACTTGGAAATGAAATGTAGAATAGAGAACAGAGTGGGAGGGCTCACGAGATTAACTGGAGGATCAGGGGTTTTTTTAACAAGATCAAGTGGCTGAAAGTTGGAGTCAGAAGAGCTTACACTGGAAATAAGATGTCCATTTTTCTAAGAGCTACAATTATTAAGCACCGGGAGAGATCCCCACGAAGGGCGTAGGAAATTCTCTGCTGCTTGCCACCTAAAATCAAGATTAGAAGTCTCTAAAATACCTGAGCGTGATGAGTGACACTCGGGGATCAGCAAATGAGATATTTTACTTCTATCATTATTGTAATAATCCCTTGCAGGCTAAAAAGCCACGGGAAGAACCTTTTGTGTCTCATAATCCAGCTCAGAGCCAGGCACGTTCCTAACGGCTGAATTTCTTGTCTTTTGGGCAAGAAATAACGAGTGGAGCTTCCCACCCCGAGCTTTCCTGGGGGTATTCACTGACCAGATGTGTCTCTTTTTTATCTCCTCAGCTTTGCAGCCAAACCTCCTCTCCTTCCCTCAGCAACAGGGCAGCCTCCTCCTCTCCCAGCCCGGACCCAGCCTGGCCTCCCAGGTAACAGCACACCTGAGAGCACGGTGAACTCCCCCCTGCTGCTTTAGGGATGCAGAAAACGGTGTGGGTTTCTGTTTCTGTGACTCTGAACATCTTTTTTGGGTTGTTTGGACAGGCTGTGGGTCGCTCAGGCCTCCCTGGCTCCTCGGTTGAACCCCACCTGGACGTCCCCCAGCACTTGCAAGTGGCAAAGCACCTGACCCCAGCAGGAGCTTCCGAGGAGCCCAGCGACCTGGAGGAGCTGGAGAAGTTCGCCAAGACTTTCAAACAAAGGAGGATCAAGCTGGGCTTCACACAGGTGAGAGGGAGGCAATTTGAGGAGTTTGGGGCAGAGGTGTGGATGAAGGAAAGGCTGGATTAGGTAAATTTGGGTTATGGTGCAGCATCCCCTTCCAAATACACGAAGAGACAAACCCTTCCTAACACCTCACCACCATAACCTCGATATCTGCACCTTCTCCAATATTCAGAGGTGTGGGGCAGATTCCTGGGGGAAGAAATCCCCTTTCCCTCTTGTCGCTGTTTGCGGCAGTAAGGAGCCAAGAACCACGCCGAGCAGTGTAGAAAGCAGAAGTGTCAGATTTTATTTTGATTCTAACTTTTATACAGAGATATATACATAATAGTGATTGGACAGTGTCGTCCCACCCCCCGGGGTGATTGGCTGAAGCCTTACAGCTCCAGTTAGCAAAACATACGATTAGAAAGAGAGTAAAAATGTTCCAGTTTATCTTTGTTTTCCTACACGGTTCGTGAGAAGGAGAAAATTCTTAGGACTGCACGTCCACACCCTCTGGCAGGTCATGGAAGCAAGGCTCGAGCTGTACTGGGAGCAGCCTGAGGCAAAGTTTAGGTTGGACATCAGGAAAAAGTCCTTCACTGAAAGAGTGATTGGGCCCTGGAATCACCTGCTCAGGGAGGTGGTGGAGTCACCATTTAAAGCAAGCCTGGAGGTGGCACTCAGTGCCGTGGTTTAGTCGATGAGGCGATGTTAAGTCATAGTTTGGGCTTGATGATCTCAAAGGTCATTTCCAGCCTGGTTGATTCAGTGACTCTGTGATCCTGAGCGGGGCTGTGGCAGCTGGGAGGGTTTCCCCGTGCTCACACTGGGATTTGGGTGTCCCCTGGCAGGGTGACGTGGGCCTGGCCATGGGGAAGCTCTACGGCAACGACTTCAGCCAGACCACGATCTCCCGCTTCGAGGCTCTCAACCTGAGCTTCAAGAACATGTGCAAGCTCAAGCCGCTGCTGGAGAAGTGGCTCAGTGACGCAGGTGGGTGACATCGAGGCAGAAATGCCACCAGCAGGAGAGGATCCATCCAGGAAGCTCAAATCCCTTCAGCCCCTCCCTGTGCAGGCTGGAGGAGGAAGGGAGGAGCAGCCGAGGTGCTCGGGGATCGGCCCAGGAGGTGCAGGTGGAAAAGGAAGGATTTCACGGAGAGGGGAATTCCCAGGGGCAGCAGGGTTTGGGGTGGTGGTGGCCTGTGCTGACCTCACACCAGCCTCGTGCTTCACCCAACCCTTCAGGGTGTCTGAGCCATCGATCACAGCTCAGCCACCCCGAGCCAAACGGTTTGGTCAACATCCTTTTCTGTGTGAAATTAAATTACTGGAACACTCCTGGTCCCTGTCAGAACAGGCTGGAAATCAGGCTCACAAAGGAAAAATGGAATGTGGGTTAAAACATTTTTCTTCCCTGATTTGGGTGAGCTCGTTGATGGATTTGGAGCAATTTTAATCATCATTAGAGGGAGGATCCACAGTGTAGGAACAATTTATCTATTTCAGGATATAGGATTTTGCACCTTGGTTCCACAAAAAGGATCTGGGAATGAAAACAACTCGTTATCTTCTTGCAAATCTCTTTTCTCCTCCCTCTTCCCTCAGAATCTGCTCCTTTGGATTCTTCCATGAGCACCCCCAATTCCTACCCCTCAGTGAACGAGATGTTTGGACGGAAAAGGAAGAAGAGGACCAGCATCGAGACCAACATCCGCTCCACGCTGGAGAAGAGATTCCAAGATGTGAGGGGAAAATCTTTCCATCTCTTGGGAACTCTCCCTGAGCTTGGCATTTGCAAGCCCGTAGCACTGAATCCCCTCAAGAAAAGAGGTTTTTTTGGGGGCTTTTTATTTGATAGCGGGTTAGAAAACGCGTGAAGGGGCAACAGGAAAAGTGTTAAACCCAAAGAAATTCCCTATTAATTGACAGTGGGTTAAAAAATGCTTCAAGGAGTTAACAGGTAAAGAGTTAAACCCAAAGAAATCCCCCATTTTTTCCTTTGTGGAATGTTGTTTTAAGAGAATTGCAGTCTCAGCCCCACATTTCCCTGTTATCACCCACTGGGCCAAAGCTGATCTCTGCACCCAACTCTTTTCTTTTTGAGTTCCAGATGTGTCACAGGAGCTCTGTGGCCATGATGCCCCATCAAGCAGCTCTTGTGAGACCCCAGAACTTGTTGCTCCAAATATTTTTGCTGAATCCATTCAGAAGTGGAGCCTTTCTACATTTTCAGCTCCAAGAATTTTGAGAAAAATCACTACAGAACTCAAGCAGAGCTTTAATCAACAGGACTAAACTGTGCTTGGGAGATTTCTCAAATCAAAACTGTTTCTGAGCTTGTTTTTTCTTGGTTTCTCCCTCATATCAAAACTTGCTCAGCCATCATCAGATCATTTTGGCAGCTCATTTTTAGCTGGTAGAAGGCATTCTCTGTAATGGGAACATCAGGTATCTTTGACACTTTTGAGCTTCAACGCTGAGCAAACCCCACAGAGCTAAAAGGAATGAAAATAAATGACTCAGGGGGCAGGGTGGGCTGTGTTAGTTCCTTTTCTAAATGAGGGCTGGAGAAAGACAGAGGCAGTGAGAGACAGACAGAGCTGCTGTCCCCTGGACAGTGACAGGGCCACCAGGCTGAGGTGACCCCAGCACTGATTTTGGGGCTGTTCAGCTCGAGGAGGGCGGTGATTTGTGCAGTGCCAGGGGCAGGAGCTGTGACTCATCCCCACCCCGACTCCGGGAGAGCTGCTGTGGAACCAGAGGCACTCCGTGGTTCACAGAACATAATCCCTCACCCAAATATTTACCCTCGGCCTCAGACGGAGCTTTTGTCCCCTCCCCAGCTCACAGCCAGCCCCACCCTTGTCCTTCCAGCAGCCCCTGATGCTCTCTGGGGCTTTTTTAACCTCCTGCCTCTCTCAGCAGAGCCTCAAGCCCAGCTGAGAGATCTCCTTGTGCTCTTTGGGGATTTTTTAACCTCCTGGCTCTCTCAGCAGAACCCCAAGCCCCGTTCAGAGATCTCCTTGTGCTTTCTTGGGCTTTTTTAACCTCCTGCCTCTCTCAGCAGAACCCCAAGCCCCGTTCAGAGATCTCCTTGTGCTTTTTTGGGGCTTTTTTAACCTCCTGCCTCTCTTAGCAGAACCTCAAGCCCAGTTCAGAGATCCCCTGATGCTCTTTGGGGCATTTTTAACCTCCTGGCTCTCTCAGCAGAACCCCAAGCCCCGTTCAGAGATCCCCTTGTGCTCTTTGGGGCTTTTTTAACCTCCTGGCTCTCTCAGCAGAACCCCAAGCCCAGCTCAGAGGAGATCTCCTTGTGCTTTTTTGGGCTTTTTTAACCTCCTGCCTCTCTCAGCAGAACCCCAAGCCCAGCTCAGAGGAGATCTCCTTGATAGCAGAGCAGCTCTCCATGGAAAAGGAGGTGGTTCGGGTCTGGTTCTGCAACCGGCGCCAGAAGGAAAAGCGGATCAGCTGCCCGATGCCATCCCCCATCAAATCACCCATCTACAACTCCAGACTGGTGAGGGATTGGGGATTCTGAATGGAATCTCATCCAGAACATTTATTACTATTCCATCCATTGAAAACAATCAGCTAAATTAGAACAATTAATTAAGCGATAATTCTATTTGTTGAAAACAGTGGAAAGAAAAGACGAATTTCCTAGGAGGAATTGATTAGTTTAATTTTAGGATAATTTATTCAAATTGGAATGCTATCCCAAAGATTATCCCCCTGAGACTGATAAAGAAAATCTTTCCAAAGTTAATGGAATATGAGGATTACACACACTCATATCAATTTAGCTGCATTTCTGCTGCTTCATTTCAGAGTTGCTTGGTGACTTTGCCATTTAAAAGTGGCAGGAGCCTCCTCAGTGCTGCAGCACAGGAGTGGGGGGCAGAATCTGAATTTTACCTTGAAATCTCCTGGCTTTTGGAATTCTCCATCAGAAAGGCAGGAAACCATCGCTGGGGAGTTTGGTTGCCCAAGCTGTTTGGTCCCCAAAACAAACACCTGGATTCCCCTGGATGAATAATTCCCCTGGGACTGCTGGATAAATAGTGCCCTTGCTCATCAGCCTCCCTGAACAAAGTGCTGCCTTCGGGAATAAACACCCCGGGCTAATTTGGATGGCAGCTCCCAAATTGTTAATTGTCACCTGAGAATTAAACTCCCTAAAGGAGATTGGGATTTGTTGTGCCCAAAACCAGAGGGAGCTGGGAAGTTTCAGGCTGAGAACGTCCAGTCTGAGACACCCAAAGGGCAGTGGCTCCTACAAGTTTATATGGAGACTCCCAGAAAATGTGATCATTTCAGGCTTTTCCATAGCTGATCCATAAATTTAGATGGATGTGGAGAGTGTCAGGCACATGCAATACTAATTCTGATTTCTTCCCATGGCCTTGGATATGGGAATGGTATTTCTATCCTGGAATATGAATGGAAATACCCGTGAGAGCCCCAGATGTGGGTGGTGTGTCCCTGGGAGCCAGCACACTCCCCAGGGGCCGTGACAGGAGTGGAATTGTGTGATTTATCCAGTCCCAGTGCCAAATGCTCACTGCCTGCCTCTGTTCCTGCCTAGGTCTCTACCTCAGGGTCCTTGGGGCCCCTCTCGGTCAATCCAGTGCACAGCACCATGCCTGGGACTGGTGAGCCTCGGGAAGCCTCCCTTCCCTCCTTCCTCTGCCCTTTTATCCCTGACTCCTCCGTTTATTGTGGGATAATCTTCATCAGACCCCAGGCTTTGGCCAGGGGAAGTGCCCCCACACAGCTGGGATAAGGACAGCCCAGTCTTGCTGCTGGGTGGGGTAAAAACATGGAAAACGCTGGGTAAAATAACATTTCCAGGATAATCCTAGGCTGGGGTGTTCAGGACTGGGAGCCAGGCACAACTGGGAGCCAGATAAAGGGTGGGTCAGTGTCAGATCTCCGTGGAGATTCCCAGATATAGGAACAGGGAACACTCCTGGCTTCCCTCACCTTCCCCAGGGCAGGGGCAGGGGATCAGAGGAGCCACGGGACGGGCAGAGGGATGGGGTGGGAATGTTGGGGCAGCAGGAGGAGATGCCAGGCTCACTGTGCTCCCTCCCACGCAGTGACATCCTCGTGCTCCCCAGGGAACTCCAGCAGGCCCTCGTCCCCTGGCAGTGCCCTCCATGCCAGCAGCCCCGGCACAGCCCAGAGCAACTCCAAAGCTGCCATGAACTCTGCTGGCTTCAACTCTTCAGGGTAAGGCACAGGGGGACCTCACAGCTCATAAAAAAACCCCCCCAAACCAACCCAGGGCGTTGTGGGGAAAGGAGTGGGATCTCCAGGAAGAACAGGAAAGCTTTGAGAGATTCCAGCAGTGTGTTCCTGTGTAAAGCTTCAAGTGGAACCTCTCGGGGACAGGGTGGGGTTGTTGGGGTGTCCTGTGTGTGCGGGGCCAGGAGTTGGATTTGGTGATCCTGGTGGGTCCCTTCCAGCTCAGGATGTTCTGTGATTCTTGGGACGGGGCTTTTTTTCTGCTTGAAAATGAACAGTCAGCCAAGTTTTGACTGAAAAACTGCGCTGGTTAAAAAAAAAAGAAAAAGAAAAAAAAAACCCAAAGTGATTAGAAACACTGTCCTCACATGACTGCGGTGTGAAGGAAGCAGGGCAAGGTTTATTTTGCTGTTCCTGCTTGGATAACTCTTCCACAGCCAGTTTTCTCTCCTGCAGTGCCACCCAGAGAGCTCTGCTGTGAGCAGCTCCTCCACAGTGGCAGAACAAAGATTATTTTTTACCTCTACCCTGCCTTTAGGTGCTGCAAAAGCATTAAACCAGACGGGAGGGCTCAGAGCCCTGCTGGGTATTTCCCTGGGGGCTCTCTGCACTTGGGATTTCTGCTGCATCACCTCGAGGGTGCTGAGTTAGGAGGGGGTTACCCACAGCTCTGGGGTCACCCCGTGCCATGAATCCCCCTCCCCTTATTTTGTCCCTGCAACATTTGTTGCTTAGAGTGAGTTTTTTTCATAGAAGCAGGGACTGGAAAAGATCAGGGAATGTTTCTCTTTTTTTTTAATACTAAAATAATTCTTTCTCAAAATGTTCTGACACAAAAAAAGGGAGAAACTGTTTCTGCTTTCTGGATTCCCCCCACTCCTCATTTACCTCTAACTGAAACGCTTTTATCATCTCTGTTTTTAGTGGAAACGTTAAAATGAAACTAAACTTTTTTCCAACAAAATCTCTTGTGATTTGGAAAAAAAAAATGGCCAGGTAGCAGCTGAAAATCTTGTTTAGAAAATCTTGTTTAGAAAATCTTGTTGTGAGGCAACACTAATTCTGATTTCTTTATGGGGCCTTGGATATGGGAATGGCCTTGGATATGGGAATGGCCTTGGATATGGGAATGGTGCCTCTGCCCTGGAATGGGAATGGAAATACCCGTGAGAGCTCCAGCTGTGGGTGATGTGTCCCTGGGAGCCAGCACACTCCCCAGGGGNGTCCCCATCCTGTCCCAGAGCTCCCCGAAAGGAAGGAGGGTCCCTCCTGCTGTTCCTGTCACGCACAGCCCCCAAACTGAGCCGAGGTTTGAGTTCATTTCACCGCAGCCCCGTGGCTGGGTGGGAGCCGTGGTTCTCCCCATCCACTTGCTTTGCGCCTCCTGCTCCCCTTTCTAAAGGTGCTTTTTGTTGTTTTTTTTTTGTTTTTCTTCCTTTTTTTTTTTTTTTATTNCTGCAACATTTGTTGCTTAGAGTGAGGTTTTTTCATAGAAGCAGGGACTGGAAAAGATCAGGGAATGTTTCTCTTTTTTTTTAATACTAAAATAATTCTTTCTCAAAATGTTCTGACACAAAAAAAGGGAGAAACTGTTTCTGCTTTCTGGATTCCCCCCACTCCTCATTTACCTCTAACTGAAACGCTTTTATCATCTCTGTTTTTAGTGGAAACGTTAAAATGAAACGAAACTTTTTTCCAACAAAATCTCTTGTGATTTGGAAAAAAAAAATGGCCAGGTAGCAGCTGAAAATCTTGTTTAGAAAATCTTGTTTAGAAAATCTTGTTGTGAGGCAACACTAATTCTGATTTCTTTATGGGGCCTTGGATATGGGAATGGCCTTGGATATGGGAATGGCCTTGGATATGGGAATGGTGCCTCTGCCCTGGAATGGGAATGGAAATACTCGTGAGAGCTCCAGATGTGGGTGATGTGTCCCTGGGAGCCAGCACACTCCCCAGGGGCTGTGACAGGAGTGGCAGGATGTGATTTATCCACTCCCAGTGCCAAATGCTCCATGAATAACCTGCAGCATGTGCTGAGCCAAAGTCGGGTCGGGAAGGAAGCGAGGATAATTTTGACTCTGAGGTGAAACTGTTGTTCCCCGTGTCGCAAACAGCTCCTGGTACCGATGGAACCAACCCACCTACCTCCACTGAGAGCTCCTGCAGCGAGGGCGACAGCAGCTCTGCCTCCAGGCCGTGCACCAGCGATGATGCTCGGGGCCTCCCAGTGCCTTCCACCGCCGCCGGCGCAGCCTCGCGCCAGGAAGCCCCGGCAGCGGGGCTGTGCAGGGACTCAAACTGCAGCCCAGCCCTTCCCCGAGCCCCACAGTGACATTGCCNTTTGTCTTTTGCAAAGCTTGTGTCCAGGTCTTGTTATTGCTGAAAACCTTGGGGGAAATTCTGATTTGTGTTGATTTGGTGGGA
Source organism: Melanocharis versteri (assembly GCA_013397845.1). Classification (NCBI taxonomy): domain Eukaryota; kingdom Metazoa; phylum Chordata; class Aves; order Passeriformes; family Melanocharitidae; genus Melanocharis; species Melanocharis versteri. Next base: position 126,772 of record VZTG01001714.1, read on the forward strand.
TGAGGATGAGTCTTGACTTTCTCTTTTTTATTTTCTTTTCCTCTTTCTTGGGTTTTATCAGATACCAAATAATAACAGCCTATTATTGAGGTGTGTTCTGGTCTTTGAGCTGTAAGGAATTAATTTTCTTCTCTGTTTTTCTGTTCACATGGTATTGCTTGAGGTTGGCGTGTGCAAGCATTTGGGAATTCCATGAGATTCCAAAGGAAAAGCCAATTTTCACAGCTTACCACCAGGAAAATTGTGGTTACAATTCCACTCTTATTTTTCCTTTATTTTTAATTAATTTTGGCTGATATGGGTATTTAGGGATTAGCAGGTAAGAACGACAAATTTAAACACCGATCTGAACCTTTGGGCCACTCTGTCTTTTTTCACTTCCTGCACGACCTTGGAGAAATTCCTTGATCCCTGATAGGCAGTGGTGATGGAAATCCCATTTCCTCCTCCCAGTGCTCAATTTGTGCTAAATGGCAGAATTTAGGGAACAATGAACATCACAGCTGATTCTCCTGCCACCCATCTCAGAGGACATTTATTAACCCAAGCCTCAGCACAGCTGTAGTTTCCAGCTGGTTTCTACTGTGAAAATCTCGAATTATTTCATAGATTACAAACAATTATTTCAGGAGTGATTGTCTTCATAACATTGGCCTGCACGTTTTACCCAGGAATTCCTGCATTAATTCCTGGGAGCTGAGCTGTAATTTGCCTTTTGCCTTCAGAGTCAGGTGACTTGGTCCAGATTTCCAGAGGTTCGTGAGCCTCTTGCTCAAAAGAGACCAAAAATAAAGTTAAATCAGCTATTTCCAATAATCTATTTCCAATTTACTGTACAGCACCTGCTCTCTTAGAGCCTTGAGAAGATACATTAAAATCCAAATCTGGCTTCTATTCCAAACTATTCCATTTGGTTCTCAGGAATTCCTCCAAGTAATTTGCTCCCACCTGCATGAATTTTGGGATAGTGTTTCTGAAACCTGGGAGGGAAATCACCAATGTATTAAAAGCTGAATAACGGCACCTGCACGTGAATATTTCTGCTGAGATCAAGGCCGGGCTGTGCCAGGCGTTGTGCAGACACATCCTGAGGGTTCATCTCCTCCACAAAGTTTATAAACACAACAACAAATCCCTGGGATTTATTGATAAACTGGCCCTGAGTGGCAAAACAAACACCAGCAGTTTGTTTGCTCCACAAAAAGCTCCGGTTGGAAGAGAAGGAGCTTCGTTCCCCTGCCACCCAGGAACGCTTCCAGCCTCGCAGGAGAGCATCTCAGGGATTAAAAATAAACAGAGCAGGAAATTCCAGCTTTCCAGGAGCAAGAGTCACCTCCCACAGCCAGAGAGGAACAATGCAGGGAGCAGTTGGTCCCTGTGAGAACTCGGTGACCTCCTGAGCAGCTGAGCTGTCCCCAGAGCAGCTCCTGAGCCTGAGCCATCCCCGTGCTCTCTGTCCCTGCTCCTCTCCAAGGAGAGCTGCTGTGGCAATTCCCAGAGCTGGGATACCTCATAAATCGACATTTAGCAGTGCCCAAGTTCAAGCCAGACTGGGGAGGGCGGCAAAATTAACGAATTGTTGTTGGTATTTAATTTCTTTTATTGTTCATTCATTTCTTTCCTCCTCCGATTTCCACCTGTGAGGAGAGGGAGTGCAAGCCGGGAGAATATTCCTTGTCCTTCCCAGGTTTCCCTGTGGCCTGAAGGGAGATTTTGAGCATTTCTCAGTGTCCAAATGATGCCACCAAGTTCCCTCATCGTTCCTGATGCTCACAGCCTTGGGATTTACAGCTCTGGTAGAATTAGCACGGATCCTAACAGCCCAATAAAACATTTGAGCTTCAATTCAGGCTCACCTTTGCAGATACCAGCAGGGATTAATGCTCAGACTTCAGTGGGACCCCCTTTCTCAGAGCAGGGGTCAAAATGCCAGGAAAGGAGACAAAACCCAGCAAGTTTTAGCTCAAATATAAGAGCAACCTGTAATCTACAATCCAATTAAAAGGATATTTGAATGTATAACTCAGAGGAGCATCCTGAGGAGTGCAGCACACACGGCAGATCTCACTGAGAAGGGCTCTCATGCTCTCAGTGGTTTCACTCCCAGCGTAGAGCTCTGGCTGCAGGGAAAATTTGGGTTGTTTGGGGGCCACAGTCCCAGATTTTAAAGTAAACTGAGTCAGGAATGACACAGTGCTGCCAGCGAGCTGGCTGGCAGGGCTTGGAGGAAGCACAGCCGTGTCCTGGTTACTCACTCCCAGTCCCGAACTTGGCCGCAGCTCAGCTCCGGGCTCACTGATCCTGTTCTGCACGTTGTGTGTCACATCTCCCTGAGCACCGAGTGTCCAGCACCACTCCCAGCCCCGGACCCAGCCTGTCCCGAACCCTCCGACTGCTGCCTCAGCCTCCCCTCCCTGCAATCAGCACAAAGGCGGTCCTTGTACCCCCACCCACCCGGTAGAAAAATTGAAAGAGGACTCCCGAACACCTAGGAAAAAAAAAAAGAAAAAGAAAAAAAGGAATAAAAGAATAAAAGAAATAAAAAGGACAACAGCACCTCCCCTCAAGCCTGATCCTGGTTTATTCTCCATCACCACAGAGGAAAACGCCCAGCCAAAATAAAGCCTGGGCGCCCTCCGCGACGCCTCCAGCCGGGCGAACCGATGGGCTGGGCTGGGCTGGGACGCCTGTCCCCGCTTCCCCCGCCCCGTTCCCCTTTCCCTGCCCGGCTCTGGCGCTGCCCGGGGCTCGCAGCTCCGCTCCGCGCATCCCCGGCCGCCTCCGGGGCAGGAGAAGCGGGGCTGAGCGAGCGGGGATGCAGCGGAGCATCCTCGGGGGATCCCGCGGGGGCCGGGCCGGGCTGGGCTGGGCTGGGCTGGGCTGGGCTGGGCAGGGACGGGACGATAAAAGGCTCCGGGAGCGCCGGCACCGCCTCCCTGCCCGGGCAGCCCCAGCCGGGCGCAGGTCGCGGGCGCGCAGAGCCGGAGCGGGGTCGGTGCGGGAGCGGGGTGAGGATTTTGGGGGCTGTCGGGTACCCCCAGCCCCGTGCCGAGGTCCTGGTCCCCCCCGGGTGTCCTGGTCCCCCAGCCTCGTGCCGAGGTCCTGGTCCCCCCCGGGTGTCCTGGTCCCCGAGGGCAGACGCGCTCCGGCAGCCCCAGGGTTGGGATTGTGGTTTTCCCGTTCGGGGTTTGAGCGTTTGGAAACGGTGCTCACGGGAGGGGTCCAAGGTTTGTTTTGCTCGTTTCGGTTGTTTGTGGGGTTTTTTTGCCCGCTGTCTGGGGTTTCCATGGGTGTGCTGGGGTGGATGCAGGATGGTCTGGAAGAACGCGGCTCGCTGAGGGGCTGCTGCCCTCCTCACGCTGCCCCTCTGTGTCCAGCAGGATGGTGCCCATCGTCCTGGAGGTGACCTGCAGCTTTGTCACCTGGCTGTGCCTGTACGGCTTCTTCTGCCGCTGGAACAGGCAGCGTTCCTGCAAGTGGAGCTGTCGCCTGGTCACCCTCCTGCACGGGCTCATTGTCACCTGCCTCTCGGGCTATGTCGTGTTCCTGGATGGCCCCTGGCCTCTGACCCACGCAGGTATGTTTGGAATCTACCCTCACCTCTGCCTCTGTCACGGGTGGAGGAAGGGCTGATTTCCTTTCCTTTTACAGGTGTGTGTTTGGGGCAAAATTTTGTTTAATTAATGCTTCTTTTTCCACCACTTCTCACTGTTTGTCCTTTTGTTTTGAGGGTTTTTGCGGTTTCTTGTTTGTTTGTTTTGGGGAGGTTTGTTTGTTTTTTTTATTTATCCATGTACAAATTGGAAGTTTTCAGGCCGGCAGCTTTGAGTTTATTACAGCATCAAGTGTAGCAACGCGTGGAGAACAAAGTGCTTTCACATCTTGAAGGGTGTAATAACTCCTGACATTTGGCTGCAGGGTTTCGCTGGCTGATTTCTGTCGTTAAATCTCAGATAGTGCTGCTGGTGGAGGTCTGGCTTTTCTGGAAGGCTGGAAGGAGAAGGGAAGCAGCAGGGAGGGGGCAGAATAGGATGGCTCTGCAATTCCTGGCACGTGTCCTACAGGAGAAGGCTGGAAACTTAGGAGGAGAGATTCACGCTCCACCTATACCGGTCTATAAAGTAGAAAAATATCTTAAATAAGATGCCAGGCTTATGCATATCTGTCATTCCAGGTTCACCAAACACCCCTCTCCAGATCCACGTGCTGTCCCTGACCTTGGGCTACTTCATCTTTGACCTGGGCTGGTGCCTGTACTTCCAGACAGAGGGGGACCTGATGCTGCTGCACCACACCCTGAGCATCTGTGGCATGATCCTGGTGCTGGGGCTGGGCAAATCCGCCACGGAAGTGAACGCCGTGGTGTTTGTCAGTGAAATCACCAACCCCCTGCTCCAGACCCGCTGGTTCCTGCGGGAAATGGGCTCTTACCACACTTCCCTGGGAAAAGTGGTGGATTTGCTCTTCGTGCTGCTCTTCCTGGTGCTGCGGATCGGGGCAGGAGCGTGGATCATCTATGGGATGGTGACGTCCCCCGAGCCCAACTGGCTCCTCAAGGCTGGGGGCCTGGCCATGTACGTGGTGTCCTTGGGGTTCATGATTGAAATTTGTCGCTTTGTAAGGAGGAAAATGTGGAGAAAAACCCCTTCCCTGGACACACAGTCTTTCCAGGAGTAGGAATGCACCTGTGGAAACTTCTTGGCTGCTCCTTAATGGGTTGTGGAGGACAATCCCCTGGGTTTGGGGCCTGGCTGCTGGAGCTTGTTCCTGTGAAAAAAACCTCCTAAACTGACCTGGAATTAACTTTCTGCTGCCCCTGGAGGAGATGGGTCGGCGCTAGGAACATGGAAAAGCTGAGAGAAGAGGGATTTGAGTGGAAACCTGAGGAGCCTGACACCGATTGCCTGATTTCTCCAGCAATGGTACAGTCTCAAGGAGGGTGGCAGTGCCAGACCTGATCAGTCTGCAACCAGTAATTGCACAGTGTGTGTGTTCTGTCCTCATTTCCAATGCAGAGTTATTTGGCAGTGTAGAGAAAATCAAATATGAAAAATCCCATTTTCCTGCCAGTGGGACTGGGTAAGGGGCGTGACCTGGCAAAGATTTCCTGAGCCTCACTCTCCTTAATCCGGGATTTGGACAATGTGCTTGGCTAAGTACTCGAGTGAAAGCCTCTGAACAAGGCTGAAGTGCTTGCAGGGGTGTCGTGGAGTTGTCCTTTGAGAGTGTGAAGTGATGGTACTCGAGGTGAGGCAATGTTTTACCTCGTTGTTTTTAATGACACATTTCCTCTTTTCTTTTTTTAATACTTGCATTCGGGCAGGTGCTGATCTCAGAGCAGAGTGATTTCTGTGGGACTGCCTCAGGCCCCCACAGACAAGAGTCAGGAATTAGACTTGTGCCAATAAACTCCATGAGCAGGTGTTGGCCTAGACTGGGATTGCTTAGATGGAATAATCAGGCTTTTTGTGGGGAGACAGAGGACAGAGAAGAGCCCCCCTGGATACTCTTTCTGTTCTGGGGTTGGCTCATTTACAAGCCACTTAAGCTGAATTCATGGCTAACGAGTCAAATATGTGGCTGTTTCCAGGGGTGACAGTAATGTTTAGGCAGCTCTCGGTGTGACATCTGCTCCACACCAGCAGGCCTCGGAGCGTGGAACAGTTCTCTCCTTTTCTTTACCTCTCAGAATCGTGTTCTGACATTTTCCCTGGGGTTTTAATGTGAATTTCCCTCTGTTTAAGGCCGCAGTTGAGATTTAGTCTCCTCTAAAAGCCTCACTGAAGCTGAGAAGCAAACGCAGGGGTGAGGGAGGGGAGCAGTGGGGGATGCAGCTCCTCCACTCCGTTTATCTCACTGACTTTGGCTCTGTTCAGGGCAGATATCAGCCTTTGGCTGGGGCTCCTCAGAGTGTCTGGAGAGATTAAAAAATGACCTGAAATAACCTCACTTTGGACACGTCCACTGAAAGCATTGCAGCTGTGAACCCAGGCAAGTTCCTGGGCCAATATTTTTAGGAAAGCAGGAGCCAGAGTGGCCTCCTGAGGTGTGGGCACCTGCCAGCCTCACTGTGCTCTTCCAAAAACTCCTCTGAGTGATGGGACTTCTAATAAAGTCATGTTCCCTTTTGGAAAAGGACCGATTGCTGTGATGTTCTTTTGTTCTGGGTCTTGAGGAGGCAGCTGCACTGGGGGCTGAGGCAGAGGGGCTTGAGGGAAGGCTGAGGATGCCAAGTCACTGGTTCAGTCCCTTTGTGCGGTTCAGGAATGAGAGAGGTGATGAGGAAACGAGCCCAGGCTGAGCCAGGAGCTCTGCAGGTGGGGCTGGAGCTGTGAAGGGCAGGTGAGGCTCAGCTGAAGCTCAGGTTTGTGAGCAATGCACCCACATTGCCTCGCCAATGAGTCAGGGAGCTTAGGAGCCACCAGACTGAGGGGTTTGCTCTTGCTGGACACAAGAATAACTTAAATTCTGGCCATTCCTACATCCTGGGGTGCTTTTATTTTTTCTCTGCCTCGCTGCTGTTGGGTTTCATTGGGGCAGTGCCTGGTTCAGAAGGGTTGCAGGGTAATTTGTCTGCTCTTTTCGGAGGAGCATTTAAAAGCACGAGAACATCTTGGGGGTTATAAGATAGGACAAGTCACTGGTTCTGGTTGGGAATCTGCTCCTGCTGGGCCAGGACTCTGCTGTCTGGAGGGGAGGAGAGCCTGGGTTGGCTTCCAACAAGGAAAAGCTCTTCCTTCAGCTGTGGGACAGTATTGGGACAGTATTGGGACAGCATGCCAGTGCACCCCGATTGCTTCTGTGCAACCAGAGTTAGCTGGGGAGGTTTGATGCAAAATAAGTGCCCTCAGGTTCTCATCTGCCACGTTTCACCCAAGGAGAGTTTTAGTGCTGAACCCTCTCATGTGATGCTAGAAAATCATCTGGCTCCACTATCCCACTGTATTTCTTATTTCAAATAATGTGATTTTTAAAGCAGGTGCCTGCTTTTCATCTGTCAAATATCCTTGAGGGCTTTTACAGCCACAAAAACTGAGTTTTAGTAGCGGCCTGTTAAACTCCCAGGTTTCCAGTTTGTGTTTATTCCCAGTTTAATTGTGGACAAGGAGTTTCCCAGTGTGGGTAAGGTAATACATTCTGTGCTGCTTTTCAGGGCTGCGAGCTCTGGTTAGAACAGGTCCAGGAGAGCAGAGGAGAGGATGTACAGCTGGGGGAGGCTGTGGCTGTACTAAATGAGGCAGCAGGGTGCAAACAACTGTTTGCAGAGGTTCCTGCCCTGAGCTGTTTTGCTGAACTCTGTTCATCTGTGGGCCAAACGAGGCAGTGCAACGCAGCCCTTTGAAATGGCTGACTCTGCAGAAAGCAAACAGGAAAATTGGTGTATAAAGCTGCACCTCACTTCTGGTACAATCCACAGGGAGATGATTTCACTTGCCACCTTGCACCTCGCCCTGCAAAGTTTGTGCCAGAAAGAAACAAAAACAACCCACAACCTCTGTGCGTTCCACCTCCTGCATTAAATGGTCTGTGCTTTGTTAGGACTTTCAGGGCTCTTCTGTGAGCATCTCTATTTCTCTTCCTGGCTGCTCACAGAATCCAGAATGGTTTGGGTTGGACCTTAAAGATCATCTCATCTTATTCTAAAACCCCCCTGCTTCTATCCCAGGTTGCTCCAAGCCTCGTCCGACCTGGTCTTGGACACTTCCAGGGCAGCCACAGCTTCTCTGGGAATTCCATCCCAGCCCCTCATCACCCTATTATATTCCATCTAACCATGCTCCTAATGTGAAAACATCAGCCCTATCATTTTCTGTCTGTCCACACTTTTCTTTTACCTAAGCTAAATATTAAAACAGCTCCATCTCAGGTGATGCTGAGGCTACTGGAGGGCCAGCAAAGGTGGAGGGAAGCAGGATGAGACCTCAGATCTGTCAGAGAAGCAAATGCACTATTGATGCTCATGGGGATGGGCTGAAATAGCAGGAGGATGAGCGTTTTGTAGCAGTAGGAACCTGCACCTGGCCTGAACTGGAAAAGTAAGATCTGTATCTTGTTGAACACCCAGCTGAAAGCACTTAATAGGAGTGCTGTAAGAGGCAGGTCAAGCCACTCCCACCGTCTGCATTTCAAAAGGTAAAACCTGACGGGATGAAGGAAAAAACCAAACCTATATTTTGGATGTGGGAGGTTGTTTTGGCTGTAACTTATGAAAGGTGGAGGAACTTTTATAGCTGCTTTAGGTGTGTTGCTTAAACCCTGAATTTGGGATGTGGAAGGCAGGAGGGAGAACCGGCAGGGCTGAATGCGTGCAGTGGGAAGAAATTGCTGGGCTTTGTAACTGCTGCATAAGCAGGGGATGTGCAGGGCAGGGCTGGGAGCTCTCCCAGCTGCCCCGCTCCATTCTGGGTGACAAAACCCCTCGGGGGATGTCACCCTGGACCTGCTGCTGCGCTGACACAGCGCTGGAGCTCTGCAGAAGGGTCTGTTCACAGCAGGCGTGAGGAGAGGAAACGCTGAGCTTGGTTTGTGCCCGGTATCTGTGCGGCACACACGGGGTGGTTGGAGCGGGTGGGGTGGGTGTGGGACTGATTTCTGTGTCCCCGGGCGACAGCGATGCTCCCAGTGCCCTGTGGGGACATGACCTGGGCTGGGAGCTGGGGTGGAGGGGCCATGTGAGGAATGCCTGAGGGCACTTGGCTGGTTTAACCTAGAAGAGATTATTTGGGGTCTGCAGCTTCCTCGCAGGGAAGGATCTGATTCCAGCTCTGATCTTTGCTCTTTGATGCCGAGGGACGGGACCCAGGGAAGGGATGGAGCTGTGTCAGGGGAGGCTTAGGGTGGATATCATAAAAAGAGGGTGCTGGGCACTGCCCAGGCTCCCAGGGAATGGGCACGGCCCCGAGCCTGCCGGAGCTCCAGGAGCTTTGGGACAACGCTCCGAGGCACGGGGAGGGATTGTCGGGGTGTCTGTGCCGGGCCAGGAGCCGGGCTCGTGCTCCTGGTGGATCCCTTCCAGCGCAGGGCGTTGCATGACGGAGCGGGGAGGGCAGGGATGCAGCGGAGGGCAGGGATGCCGCGGAGGGCAGGG
>VZTG01001714.1:135926-147459 GCA_013397845.1 Melanocharis versteri
GGGATTGTCGGGGTGTCTGTGCAGGGCCAGGAGCCGGGCTCGTGCTCCTGGTGGATCCCTTCCAGCGCAGGGCGTTGCATGACGGAGCGGGGAGGGCAGGGATGCCGCGGAGGGCAGGGGTGCCGCGGAGGGCAGGGATGCCGCGGAGCGGCTTCCGACGGATGCGCTGCGGGTGCCCCTTTCGGCCGCCCTGCCGCCCCTATCCCCTCCTCCCCATCCTCCTCCTCCTCACCGCAGCCCTGCCGTCCCTCCTCCTGCTCCTCACCGCAGCCCTGCCGTTCCTCCTCCTCCTCATCATCATCATCCTCATCCTCATCCTCNCCAGCCCTGCCGTCCCTCCTCCTGCTCCTCCTCCTCATCCTCATCCCAGCCCTGCCGTCCCTCCTCCTGCTCCTCCTCCTCATCCTCATCCCAGCCCTGCCGTCCCTCCTCCTGCTCCTCATCCCAGCCCTGCCGTCCCTCCTCCCCATCCTCCTCACCCCGTCCCTGCCGTCCCTCCCCATCCTCCTCCTCCTCCCCCCGGCCCTGCCGTCCCTCCTCCCGGCCGCCAGGTGCCCCTCGGCCGCCGCTCTCCGCGCGTTCCGGGGCGGCTCCGCCAGCGCGGCCCGGCAGGTGGGTGCTGGGGAAGGGTCCTGTCCCCGTCCCTGTCCCTGTCCCCGTCCCCGGGGGATGCGGGAGCGAGCACGGGATGGGGCCGGGGCCGCTGCATCCCGCGGGGTGCGGGAGGATGGGGCCGCTGTGCGCAGGCGGTGCCCCGGGGCTGCGGTTCGTGCTGCTGGTGTGGTCCGCCAGCTCCTCCATTTTCCCGTTTGCACTGAAAAAAAAAAAAATGTGGATAGCGGGATAACGGTGCTTTGCGGGAGGTGCCCAGCTGGTTTTTAATCGCTTTGGGGCTTTAAGGCACGTGTGTTTGTGGGAGAGGCTGCTTTCATTCCGGGCCTCATTGCTACCGGTGATGCAAATTATAATATCTATTATGTAGAATAGATACGTAATAATATATAATAATATCTGCAATAATATAAAATAATATACAGGGAAATACATACTTTTAGATATGATTATATGTTATTTATTTATTGTTTATATGTATATTATATAGAATTATTTTTTTATTTATTGTTCTATAGTTATTGCTGGTTTTTAAATTATATTGGCCTTTATAGTATGCATATATTGTGTATGCTCAAGACAAATTACAAGATGGTTTGGGCTCGAAGGGACTTTACAGATTACCTTGTTCCACTCCCTGCCGTGGGCAGGGACACCTTCCACTATCCCAGGTGGCTCCAAGCCCTGTCCAGCCTGGCCTTGGACACTTCCAGGGATCCAGGGGCAGCCACAGCTTCCCTGGGCACCCTGTCCCAGGGCCTCTCCACCCTCTTCTTCCCAATACCTAATCTATACTTACTGACTTTGGGTTAAAGCCATTAAATGTTGATTTTGATGTGCAGTTGGAAGAAAGCCTCCTGCTTTCTTCCTGAGGGAACGGCTGGAGCTGTGCCAAGGGAGGTTTAGGTTGGATTTTAGGAAAAGGTTCTTCCCCCAGAGGGTGCTGGGGCACTGCCCAGGCTCCCCAGAGAATGGGCCGAGCCCCGAGGCTGCCAGAGCTGCAGGAGCTTTGGGACAACGCTCTGAGGCACAGGGTGGGATTGCTGGGGTGTCTGTGCAGGGTCAGGGGCTGGGCTGGGTGATCCCTCTGAGTCCCAGCTCAGGATATTCTGTGATTTCCAGGGCATGGAGAAATATCTTTTTTGTGAGTAGGTGTGGAAAAGACCACAATGATTTTAACACTTGCTCTTCTTCTTTCCACCAGCCTTCTCCAGCTGGTCAATCCCTTTTGTCACGTCAGAACTCTCCCTCCCTGATTTGCTCTGAGTCTGGACCTCGAGCAGCAGGGATGTGAATGGAAATGCCTGCTCAGAGCAGTTAATCCCATCCCTGTTTCATCTCCCCATCTTCCCAAGGCCCATTAAAACATAATGGTTTTGTTTACCCAGCCTCCACTCGTTCCTGGGAATGCTCCAACAGGCCAAACAGGAAGGTTGGGCTTTGCAGCTCTGACTCCTCATCTCGTGAGGTCCCTCTGATGCTCTCAGTCCTGGGAGTGAGGCCAGAGTTGGGCAGCAGGTACCAGTGGTGCTTGGGCTGTTGCACAACTGGAAACTCCTGTATCCCAAAGCCTGACTCAACTTCTTTTGCTGCACTTCCCTGAATGCTCAGGAGTAGTGAGACACACATTTAATGGGAAAGCATTGTATGAACGAGGTGTAGAATAGGGTAATGTGTATTTGAAGGGTTTTAGCAACATCCACAAGTGTTTATGTGCTGTAATTTTGTTCTGGCAATTTGCGTTTCACTTGTTTGAGAGATTACTGCAGAGTGAGTGAGGGAAGATGTATAAAAGAAATACTGCTGAAAAAAAAAATCTTTATGGACATAGATTCTTACGCTTTTATATCCAAAAGATTTGGAGGTTTTAGTGCCAGTAAGGATGAAATGAAGTCTGCAGTGAGGAGAGTAAAGTGGTTTTCACACAGAGAAAATCTGTCAGGGGCAAGCAGCCCCATCAGGAAGCAGCTCTGTTCACTCGGGGCTGGGATGGTTATGGAGCAAAGCCGTGCTGGGTTGTGCTGACACTGCCACAGGCTCGACCTCCTGCTCGCTTTGTCTTTCTGATCCCTTGTGCCCTGCTGTTCCCAGGACAGGATGCTGTTCCCGCTGCCCCTGCGAGCAGCCTGCAGCCTGCTGGCCTGGTTCTGCCTCTACAAGTGGTTCTGCCACCGCTACAGGCACCGGCACATCGAGTGGAGCTGCAGGCTGGTCACGCTGACCCACGGCATCCTGGCCACCTGCCTGTCTGCGTACATCGGCTTCATCGATGGCCCCTGGCCCCTGAGTCACCCGGGTGAGTGAGGAAATCCGCGATCCCACCTCCCCCAGGGGCTCTGCCACCACCTCAGTCCCCAGCCCGCTTGAGGGATGATGATTGCCGTGATATCCGAGCCGCTCTGTGGCTGAAAGCCCCAGAGGGATGGAGAGCCTGGTACTGCATTTTGCTGGTGTAATGCCCCTCCCCAGCTGCAGTTTGGCAGAGCGTGTGACCTTTTGTGTGGCCATTACGTGTGTGCAGCTGCTGGCCTAACAGCTGTGGTGTTGTGGCTTTGGGGGGGACTTCTGTGGCCGGGCTGTCCCCAGTGCGAGCCAGAGGCGAACACCCCTTCCCTGTCCCACATCCTGCCTGTTGTCTCCATGCTTTAAAACTCAGTTTTTCTGTCTCAGGGTCACCCAACACCACCCTTCAGGTGCACGGGCTGTGCCTCAGCCTGGGCTACTTCATCTTCGACCTGTGCTGGTGCGTGTACTTCCAGACAGAGGGGGCCCTGATGCTGGCCCACCACCTGGTCAGCATCGTGGGCATCGCCACCTCCCTGGCCCTGGGCGAGTCGGCCGCCGACGTCAACGCCGTCATCTTCGGCAGCGAGATCACCAACCCGCTGCTGCAGGCCCGCTGGTTCCTCAAGGAGCTGGGCCGCTACCACACCTTCACGGGCGACGTGGTGGATTTCCTCTTCGTGGTGCTCTTCACCGGCGTGCGCATCGGCGTGGGTGCCTGGCTGATGTACTGCGAGCTGGCCTCGCCCCGGCCCCGCTGGTTCATCAAGCTGGGTGGGGTCATCATGTACGTGGTGTCCTGGGTGTTCATGGTCAGCATCTGCCGCTTCGCCCGCAGGAAGAGCATGAGGAAGTACCAGGCCTGGAGGAGCCGCAGGAGCCACGAGCTGTGCTGGAAAACCAACGGGCATCTCAAAAGCCACTGAGTGGGTGCCGAGCACAGACTTCCTCGAGTTCACGGGCTGGCAGGGAGGGGGATCGTGCCTGAAATGCCACTGTCGGGAGAGGAGCCAACGCACGTTAGCAGTTCTGGAGCCAAATTTATCCCTGGCGTAACTCCACTGAAATCCATGGAGCTATGCCACGGATTCACTGGATCTGCAGGGTTTGGCCTGGCAGAGGCTGGCTCGGTGTGTACGTAAGCACAGCCTGAACGACGAGTGAAAGAAGGGCTGATTTTATAGACTAAACGTGACTAGTGCAGCGGTGCAGGTGTAAATAGTGACGTCTGTAGCCAACTCCTTCAGGATCTTGGAAGAGAGGAGGAGGTAACACTAGGTCTCCGTGGTCAGTGTCCTGTGCAGTCTAGGCAGCTAGAGTGACTCTTCATGCTGGTAGGAAGAAGCATGTTCTAGGGTTGCATCCCAGCTGGGATTCCTGGCTCTTCCACCGCCTCGCTGTGTGACCTTGGGCAAGTCACACAGCTCTAACTCTGTGCCTAATTCCCCCTCTGTGACTTGGGGGTGATGGAGCCGCTCCATCTGTTATGCACTTTCAGATTTTTACTTGAGAGGTGCTATATAAATGCAAAGTGATGGTTGTTATCTGCACTTGGTTCATCATCCCTCTCTTTCCCTTGGGAGAAACGACTTTGGTGGTCGAGCTAGAGCGAGACTCTAGAAAAATCAGTATTTTAGGTAGGTTGTTGTTTCCTACCCTTTCTAACTCCTTTTAATAACTTATTTATTAACATATTGATAACTTATTTTTCTGTAGTGTCCAGAAGTTCTAATCAGCACTGGCGCCGCACAGGACTAGGTGCTCTGTGAATACACCCAAAGACACAGACCCAGAAGGGAAACTCTTTCCTGATTTTTCCCTCTTCTTCCCTGACTGTTAAAACTCCCCTACAAACACTGCTTTTAGCTCCTTGGGTAACCAGCACACTCCATTTTAATGGAGAAGCCTCATAAGGACTTACCAGTTAGGGGGTTTATTGCTGACGTTTGTTTGCAGAACCCCAAAATTCCCTCTGCCGTGCCCCAAATCCAACTTGGGATTTCTGGTTGCCCAGAATCTGCCCTGTGGAAGCCACAGACTGACCTTGGCTCTCCTTCATCTGAATTGATGCCTTGACCCCTGGGCTTTGATTTCCCTCTGACTGGGTCTGAGTCACTTTATAAAAGTGAACATTTAGAGGGTCAGAGAGATTTATTTTACAGTTTAGCAATTAAAGAAGTGAGAGGCCCAGAATCTGGTCTTTGTTAAGCAAAAAAAAAAAACAAAACCTGACTGGGAGAAAAATAAGCATTACTTATCTGGTCCCATTTGCAGGGAAAAGCTATCCCCAGCTGGCAGCTTCTGGAGTTTATTTCACTGCATGTTCTTAAGCTGTTCCTTTGTTGTTGCTGTGATTTTGAGCATTTCCTTTGAGCCTCCAGTGCAGCTCAGGTGCCCCTTCTGCTTGAGCCTTGCCTGCTGCAGCCAAAGACCTGAAGAACCCCCAAAAAACCCCTTCAGATGAGCAGAGCCAACTGATGAGCTGGTCCTGGAAAGGAAACTCGACTCATTCAGCACTCTCAAGCCTTGAAAGGAGACAAGAAGGGCTGGTTGGGGCTTGCTGGTTCTTTTTCCCAGCTCTGCTGCTCTGCTGAGCACATCCAGGAGCCTTTTTGCCTCAATTTAACCCACTCTGGGAAGTGGGTCCAGTCTTACCTACCTCGTGGGGTGTTTCCATTTAGCACCTTTGATGAATTCTCGGTGGTTTGTGTCAAGCTGTGCTGTACAAAAGTTGCTTGGAGTGAAGCACTTCCCGCTATGAGCCGTCAGCAGCGCTTTGTCACCTGGATGTGACACTTCCCAGCATCCCAAAACCAAGAATTGAGGTGTTTTGCAAAGGTGCTTAAGGGCAGGAGTCAAAGGGAGTGAGCTGGACATGCCCATAAAGATCAGCTGTGCTGCTGTAGCTTCTCCACAGGGACCCCCAGGCTGAGGAAAAGGTGGCTGGTGGGTTTTCCCTGGTCAGGATTGCAGGAATCTGGAGCCAAAAGAGCCTCAGCCACCGGCCTGAGCAGGGAATGAAGGCTTTCAGCAGCAGCTCCTGGAGAAAGGGAGGTGAAAACAGGCTGGTCACTCCTGGTGAGCTGCTGAGCTGCCCAGCACCAAGGGTTTCCAGAGCAGCCCTGGTGCTTTGGGCTCTGAGCTTTGCTGAGGGTTGGGGTGCAGCTTTACGGGGTTACAGCCCTTACCTGCCCAGGTGGATGAGGATGGCAGTGACTGCAGTGTCTGTGAAACACCTGTTTGAAGGTATTTTGAAATACAGTGGTTGAGTGGTCCCCTTTTCTGAACTGGGGGGAAACTTGGTTGGAAGGGCAGCACTGCTCAGCTCTGAGGCTTTCGAAGGTAAACAAGAAAACAAAAGGGCAATTAGGAATGGCTTTATGAGGTAGAGCAAGGCCTCATAGCCCATTTAGTGGGCTCCAGCATAGAATCACAGACCCAGGAGTACAAATTCCAAGCTGTGGGGCACAGGGTGGGACCTGTCCTCAGGCTAGTCCCTAGTGGCTAGAGCAAACTGTGAGGGGAAACTGCAGAGCTAGTGTGAAATAATAACTTGTGTCTGAATTACTGTGTAATAGCAACTAATGTTCCACCAGTGAATGGTGTAGATGCTTTGTATTATGTTTTATAAGAATAAAGATTATTTAATTATATGAGGAATTGGTTTTCTCTGTTTGGGTGCTGCTCTTGAGTCAGACGTTGTACTTGATGCTTTTGGAGGGCTTTTCCAACCTAAGAGATTCAGTGATTTGGTAGGAGGGAGCTCAACTGTTCCCTTTGTTTTCCATGCCCTGGATGCCAAGGGAGAGGGTTCTCCTGTGTTTCCACACCGTGAGCTCATCTCAATCATAAATTAATACTATTGCTTATATCCTTGTGGTGTTGTGTTGGTAAAGAACAGCCACTCTGCTTGCTGATGGCCACAGCCAGGGATCCAGCATGCCAAAAGTCTGCCCTTCTATAAATAGTTAAGCCAATTTACTTGTTTGCATGTAACCCTTAAGTCCAGCTTAAAATCCTCCAGTGCTGGGGAGCAGCTGCTGAGCAGCGCTGAGCCCTCTGGAGATGTTGTTCTGTTTCCAGAGCCCAGCCTGGGCGTGGAGGGGTCTCAGGGCCTGCCAGAATTTGTGCTGGGACTTTGTTGAACCTCTGAGGTAGTTCCAGAAGCAGGGAGGAAAGTACAGCAGAGCTCTGAAGCTTTGCTTTAGAGCTGCAAGCGTCTCCCAGGTCTCATGTCTTCAGAAGTGACAAAATCTGGCATTGTCACTGGTCAGATGTGCTTTGGCTGTGAAAAAGTGAAATCTGCCCCTCTACACCCAATTAATTTCATTTTTATCATCCTATTATTTCTTTACAGGCAACTCTCCTGCCTGCCTTTTGCTTCTCCTGCTGGCCCTGCAGTTGAGCTTTGTCAAATTAACCTCCTCTTTCAGCCCTCTTCCCTCTCGTTGTAGCTGAACTCCTCATTTGTACTTGAAAAAATTGCAATTTTTTGATATTCAAGGCTTTATTCCCTTGCAGCAATAGTCCAGGCGCTGATGTAAAAGCAGCATTTTAAGTCTTTGAAATCTATTACATTAATACCATCGGGGCTGCCATGTCCAAAGAAATCAATGCCCTGTTTGCCTCAAGTTCCAGGGGCAGTTTGGCAGCTGATAAATTGACGATATAAAAGATCCTTAGAAAATTACTAAAATAAGGAATATAACAGATGGAGGTACATGGAAAAGTTTCTGTAAAGTAATAACAGTTTACAGGTAGATGATTTTGTATGGGAAGAAGAAAGTTGCAGCTTCTCAAATGTTACAAAACACGGGTTTTAAGCAGTGCTTGCGTTTTGTTGTTTGAACTGTTGTGTCAGAAGGTTGAGGTCTGCTCAGTGCCACAATCCTCAAATGTGAAGAGAAATTATATTCTCCATTTCTTTAGATTTTACCTCTCTTTTTAATCCCCCCTTCAGCCAGAGGATGGAGAAAGAGAAGGAAACTCAGGGCACAGTGTCCAGCAGCTTCATCTGTCCTTACAAGGGTTGCTGCTTTCATTATGCTGACATGGAAGGAAAGCTTAGTGCTATAAAAATGCTGACTGCCCCGTGGATTATCCAGGTTTAGGGACTGTAATAAGCTGTCAGTGTAGAAGCTCTGCTAGATTAGGCTCTCTGTGGCTCAAAATCAGCAAAGCTTTGTGGCCCAAGAGCAGCCCTGGGTGCATTTCCAGCATTTCCAGGGAAGTGGGTGCAGGACAAGCTGTAGGGAGAAAATCTGGTGCCCATTTTAAGGTGTGAGATGAAAAAAAGGGCTTGGAGATTGCATAGAAATGTGGAGCACAGCACAGATTTGTGCTCTCTGGGATTAGGCACTCTGTTCTTTAGGAATCACAAGTTTCTATGGGAAAATTCTATTTGGGAAATGAAATGTTTTCTTTGTAATCCTTGGGCATCATTTCCCCCGTGCTTTTCCCCTCCAAGGTGTAAAGGTTTGGCTGTTGGCTTCCGAAAGCAGCAGAAAAAAGAGGAGCTGGCTGAGCAATTTATGGTGAGTGTAAAAACCAGTCCAAAATACCTGAGCATTCTATCACTGGCTTTAAATTGATTACTTGTAAATTCTATCACTGGCTTTAAATTGATTACTTGTAAAGAGCAAAAGAGTCTTTATGGACTTGATTTTTGAGCTTGGCGAAACTCAGCTGATTATCCCATCTGAAACACAAATTGGCATTTTTCTGAAAGAAAAACGGTTCCAGGCACTGTTTATCCACACTTAAAATCTTAAAGCATCACCTTTTGCTGATTTTTATCTCTGTTTATGCTGGGCCCACAGCGGTGCAAACGCCCTCGGAGCATTCTAGGGTTCCACGATCCCAAAGCGCTTGGAAATGCTCCTTTTTCCAAATTCCTCACCTTTTACCTGCCTGGGAGCCCAGGTTAGAGGAGCCATTCGAGGCTTTCCCAGCAGATGGCAACAGCTCCTCGGTGCGAGGCTGGGAAAGGGGGATTTTCCCGAAGGATCCTCGCTCAACACTTTCTCTTTGAATTTGCTTTTACAGGAGCCCCTATAAGGCACCTCCAAGGATCTGACCTTTACTTTAAAGCAAAAGAAGAGGTTTTACTCCATAGGAATTATTCTTCTCCACTTCAGGGTCCTGCTTAGCTCTGCTCTGGACTGAAAAACAGATTAATGAGGTTTAATTAGAGAATCACAGAATGGTTTGGGTTGGAAGGGACCTTACAGATAATTTTACTCCAACCCCCCTGCCATGGGATGGCTCTGTGTGTAAATTCAGGTGAAGTGACAGCTTTAGAGCTACAAAAAAAAAACCTATTTCAATTGGCCCAGTGTAATTGCTTATTGATTTCCCCACCCTACATTTCAGGCTGTAAAACAGGATTATCATAAATAGGCATCTATCTTAATCTAAGTATGCAGTCAGCTCCCACCCAAAAAAAAATCAGCATCTGCAGAAAAGAGAAGCAGTTATGGTTTCAGAATCTATGTCTTAGGATTTCCTCCAGCTAATTGTTCTCGTTATGTTGTCATGCACAATAAAATATAATTAAAGTAATAAAAAAGCATCAAGGCCTAATATGCAAATGCTGGGCCTGCCATGAATCAGATCTCCCAGGAGCTTTCCCCTCTCCAGGCAGAGTACTCGATGTTCCCAAAGTTAAAAGCAGGGAGGGATTTATTGCAGAGAAGATGCAATAAAGAGATATATAATAAATAAATATAGATATATGGAGTCATTCAGTCACTTCATCACCACTGATGACTGTATTGCACACAGCTGCAGAAGGAGAGGCAGACGTGGCTGCTTGTCTTGCACTCCCACACTTTTTTTTTGTTTTTTTTTCCCAAGCCTCTATTTTCCCCAAAAGGAAACCAAAAAAGGAAGTATAAATGTCCTGCGTATATACGTGAAGTATCATGTAGAAAATGATTTCATCCCACGCTTCCCCTCTTTGCTCTGAACTTCATCAAAACAACAAATTCTTCAGGCTCTCAGACAGTCTGCTGGCTTCCTGATCCACGCTCCGAGCAGGAAAAAGCTCCGTGTTGCAGAGCGGCAGCGGCCTGGATGTAGCTTCAGGCGAGGTATGGTGCTGTGTGCCGAGCGAGGGATCTGCTCCCCACTTCCCAGAGCCTGTTTTCCAGCCTCTTCCCCAGTCCAGTGCCCCGGCTTTGAAGTATGTCCCGGCAAGATTAATTAAAGGGAAGAAGCGTGGTGTCCTAGATGATTGGGATTAGCTAATAAGGTTATTTTAGTCTGCTGGCATTTGCTGGGGGAGGCTGATGTTCCACAAGTTCCTTTGTGCGGAGGGGGCAGGAATTACTGGCAGTGGAGACATCCTGCTTTTCGTTCCACATCTGTGCTGCTCACGAGCTTTAATTTCTGGAGGAGTAGCATGGAGGTTTCCTGAAGTTCTGAAGGATAGATGCTATTTCCAGGTGTTTGAGAACAAGTTGCTTGTAGTGCCAGGACAAGTGGGAATGGCTTCACACTGACAGAGAGCAGGTTTAGGTGGGGTATTCGGAAAAAATTGTTCCTTGTGAGGGTGATGAGGTCCTGGCACAGGCTGCCCAAAGAAGCTGTGGTTGCCCCTGGATCCCTGGAAGTGTCCAAGGCCAGGTCGGAGCAAGCTGGGATAGTGGAACGTGTTAGGGGGTTAGAACAAAATCATCTTTAAGGTCCCTTCCTACCCAAACCATCCTGGGATTGTGTGTTCATTCGAGACAGGCATTTCTCTCTCAGGCTGTGTTGTACGTGGCATAAATGGCTGTAAGTGAGTTACAGCAAGGACGTGTTTGTGTTGAAGCTGCGGCTGCGGAGAGGGAAATCCACACCTGCTGAAATTTAAATGCCCAGATACCCTGCGTTTCTTGTCTTTTCGTACTGGAGGTTTCGAAGGGGAGCAGGAACAGGCCCTTGGCCGCAGTGTTTCTGGAATGTACGTGCAGGGAAGGATCAGTTCTTGGATTTATGTTGACCTTAACCTGTGAGAAAAATTCCTGATGAAATGCGTGGGAAATGCAGGGAACGTGGGACTGGGCAACAGAGCCACGAAAAGGCCTGGGAGCAAACAGCACAGCCGGGGACTGCCTGAGGCTCCGGCACTGCACAGCTCCTGGCACTTCTTTTAATTCGCTGTTTATTTATTTTCTCTCTGCTGCAAGTTTCGTCCGTGTCATATTTTCCATGGAGATGGAGGCGCGGGCGCTCCCTGCTCTGAGCGCTGGTGACACGGAAAAGCCGGGCATCGGATGGCTGCGGATGGGGAACGGAGAAGGGAAAAAGGGAAAAAGAGAAAAAGGGAAAAAGAGAAAAAGGGAAAAAGAGAAAAAGGGAAAAAGGGAAAAAGGGAAAAAGAGAAAAAGGGAAAAAGGGAAAAAGGCAAAGCTCCTCGGCTTAGGGATGCAGGGGGAGGGAAAGCTCTTCGGCAGGGAACACAGAGCAGGAAGGAAAGAGCGGCTGCGACCGAGCGGAGACGGGAAGAGAAGGAAACACCCCGCGGGTCTGGAAAAGGCTTCCCGACGGGGAAAGGCCGCGGCAGGGACCGGGGGAAGGGCTGCGAGGGAGGAGGAGGGGGAAAAGGAGGAGGAGGAGGAGAAGGAGGAGAAAGAGGAGAAGGAAAAGAGAGGGA
>VZTG01001714.1:147588-222251 GCA_013397845.1 Melanocharis versteri
TCCCCGAGTCCACCGGGAGTGTTTTGTTGCTTCTTTTTTTTTTGTTGGGAGTTTTTTCTTGCTGGAGTTTTTTTGTTTTTTTTTCCTTTATCCCCCACGCCCCACTTCCGTGGTTTGGATATTCTGGGTGACTGCAAGAAGAGTTTTGGAGTTGTTTTGGATTGGGTTTGGTTTTTTGTTTTTGGTTGTTTTTTTTTTTGTTCGTTTCTCCTGCCCTTGAACTGAGTTTGTCCTCTGTGCATGCCTCTTCTGGAGCAAGGCTGGATCCTGAACCTCGGTGCATGTGAGGGGCAAAGCCTCGTTCGTATTCCTGCAATAAGGGTAAAATGTAAATTGGATAATACGACTTCTTGCCAAAGGCTCCAATGAGTGGCACACAGTCCACAATCACGGACAGGTCAGTATAAAAACGAGATTTCTTGACTATTTTTTTTTCTTTTTTTGAAGTGTGAATATTCGCAGAGCTCATGTACTTTGCGTTCTGACTTCAGTGACAGACGGGATCAGAAACGCAGGATTAAATCAGGGTTTCTGGGAGCCAAGGGTGTCTTGACTGTCAAAGCGACTGGGTTAACTTTGAAACCGGAGTATTTCAAGTCCAACAGCTTTCAAGCCTGCCAGGCTGACTTTGTAGGAACCAGGGGTGGTAATTCAGCTCCCAGGATGGGCTGGTGCTGCGAGGAACACCGACAGCAAGTGTTCCTGCAAGGAGTTTAAGCAGGAGAAGCCACCAGAATTTAGGATACAGCCCAAGCCTGAACTCAGAGACCGTGTTGAGGATGCACTTGGGTCTCCTTGGGTCAAGTACTGCAGAGAGGTCACTCCAGGTGAGGGCAGGAGGGATAGTTGACAAGCAGGAATGTCTGCTGGTGTCTGCCTTAGCAGGAACCTGGCTTTAGATACCTGCTCAGGCCTCTGGGCTGCTCTGCAGGTGCCTTTTATTGTGTTTGAAGTTCTCTTGTTTGTGCTGGGATGTTTCAAAGGAAGAGAAAAAAAAGTGGCAAAAAAAAAAGTCAAGCAGGAAACCTCTTCACTTGCTTTTGAGACAAGTGAGTGGAATGAGTGTCTCCAGACTTTTTTTGGACGAGAAGAAAAGATACCTTTTTTTCGACAATGTAAAAAAAAAAAACATTTAATGTGTTTTAATGTATCTTTATCGTGTCTGTCTGGCGGTTAAAGTGTGAACGTGTGTGAGAAAAGGCCTCGCTGTGGCCTTTCATGACCAAGCAGTTCTGGCCCAGCAGCGAAGCTGCGGCTGGCACAGAGCAATGATGCTGTTGGGTGCCTGACCTCACCTTTCAGGCTCCAGGTGTGGGCAGGAAAGAGACTGAGTGTGGTTCTCACTTAAACCCAGGCCTTTTCGTGACTTCACAGGTCCTCTCAGATAGCACAGTCCAAAGGGCTCTGAGACAGCACAGACTTATGTACACTCTGTGTTTACAACTGTTCACAGAGTATTAAATCTTGGCGATTAATTGTGTAGTTCGTACTAGCAGAATTTTCTCTTTTGCAGTGCATGAATGATTCTTGAGTTGCAGGATGTTTTTCTCTGTACCAGGCAAGGCAATGACAGTAAAAAGGCATTTCAGTGGATTTGTGAGGATTTTGTTACATACTTAAGGCCATATGTCTTGTGGCAGTTGCACGATATCAAAAAGAACGACAGGATTTTCATACCAAGAAGCAGCTGAGTGATGCATGGAAAGGAAAAGCAGGAGAACAGGGAATTTAATTTACTTGTTAGTAAAACAAAATACTTTCCATTATTGAATTGGAGCAGCCAAATTGAAAATGCAGCGGAGACAAAAAAATGTCTCATTTCCTTTTGCTCTCAGTCATGTCAGGAGGATGTTTCTGTTTGGTGTTCCATTAAGGTTTTGGATCAAAAGGCTTTTAATGTCAGGTGAGGAGCTGTCTCCACAACCCTGGCAGTCGGATTTCTGGGATGGCTGGGGGAATGTGGGGAAACTGGATCTCTTCTTGTCACTATTTTTCACCTCTGGCCTGAAGCAGCCCCAGCTCTGGGGTACAAAGTCATGGTCATGGTTCAGCCACGGGGAGAGAAGCTTTGGGGTGACCTCATTGTGGCCTGCCAGGACCTGAAGGAGCCTACAAGGAAGAGGGAGAGAGACTATTTAAAAAGGCCTGGAGTGACAGGACGAGAGGGAATGGTTTCAAGCTCAGGGTAGGGTTGGATTGGATATTAGGGAAAAGCTGTGAGGGTGGAGAGGCCTTGGCACAGGGTGCCCAGATGTTNCAGGATTTTCATACCAAGAAGCAGCTGAGTGATGCATGGAAAGGAAAAGCACGAGAACAGGGAATTTAATTTACTTGTTAGTAAAACAAAATACTTTCCATTATTGAATTGGAGCAGCCAAATTGAAAATGCAGCGGAGACAAAAAAATGTCTCATTTCCTTTTGCTCTCAGTCATGTCAGGAGGATGTTTCTGTTTGGTGTTCCATTAAGGTTTTGGATCAAAAGGCTTTTAATGTCAGGTGAGGAGCTGTCTCCACAACCCTGGCAGTCGGATTTCTGGGATGGCTGGGGGAATGTGGGGAAACTGGATCTCTTCTTGTCACTATTTTTCACCTCTGGCCTGAAGCAGCCCCAGCTCTGGGGTACAAAGTCATGGTCATGGTTCAGCCACGGGGAGAGAAGCTTTGGGGTGACCTCATTGTGGCCTGCCAGGACCTGAAGGAGCCTACAAGGAAGAGGGAGAGAGACTATTTAAAAAGGCCTGGAGTGACAGGACGAGAGGGAATGGTTTCAAACTCAGGGTAGGGTTAGATTGGATATTAGGGAAAAGCTGTGAGGGGGGGGGAGGCCTTGGCACAGGGTGCCCAGAGAAGTTTTGGCTGCCCCTGGATCCCTGGAAGTGTCCAAGGCCAGCTTGGACGGGGCTTGGAGCCACCTGGGATAGTGGGAGGTGTCCCTGCCCGTGGCAGGGGGATGGGAATGAGATGATCTTTAGGGTCCCTCGCAACCCAAACCATTCTGGGATTCTCTGATGATTCTATGATTTGTTCCCTGGTTGAACCTTTCAGCAGAACCCCAGACGTGGTGGTGGTGTTTGTTCCCATCACGTGGATCTCTGCTGTTCCTTTCCGTCCCCAGCACTGTGCAGGATTTGGAGGGGGTGGTTTTTGATCACTCTTGTCCCTGCAGTACATTTCCCTTTTCCCTTCAGGCCCAGGGAGTCTCTGTGTTGCCTCTTTCAATCTGCCTCTAAAGCTTGGAATGTAAAGCAGGTGCAGTATAAATAATGTTGATGCTTCCACTGTCATTAGATGTACGTGGTATAAATCATCTGACATGTTCAGTTCTCTTTGTGTTTGTCAATCACCTTCCTTGGTGGGATTGAGATGGGAATTGCCTTAAACCAGGAAAACCCAGCTTGCATCTGTGCCAGATGGTATTAGGAATATAATAGGGTAGCTTGGGCCTGGGTTTTTTTCCATATTAGCTTTACATATTTGCATTTTGCATATGTAGAGCTGCATAAATCCACGTTACAGACAGCAGATACTTCCTTTGGTATCCCTTCAGTTTAAGGTGGTAATGATTTGACAGCTGTCACATTTCCCTTGCCCAGGTTGCACTTGTCTCATCCTTGACATGTTTTATATCTCTTGTTTTTGTTGATGACGTCATGATTACCATTAAATATATAAATTAGGAGTGTATGAATGGCCATTTCTAGTGCTGTTCTGGAGCCAGGATGATAAATGGTGTTTTTATTAAGTCCCTTCTTTTTTTTTTCCCCCCTTTTCTTTTTTCTCCCCCTCCTTTTATTTTTGTTCTCTTTCCCAGGAAAGTTGAATGGATTTTAGTGTCTGGCACTGCAGAAACACAGTCAGGCCAGTTCATATCTGACGTGTCTGGGCTCACTCTCTCTGTGGACTAAACCTTAACCCAGTTAATTTTGGTAGTGGTCATGCTCAGATTCTGTTATCAGAACTCCTAAAGCAGCATCGTTTTCTGGTGTCTTTTTCTTCAAGTGCCTTCAGTCTGGAGGGAAGTGAGTGCCTGGGAGAGTGGGGGAATACCAGGCTGCAAACAAGAAAGGCAGAGCAGATGTTAAGGCTCCTGAGAGTGCAATGGCTGTTCGGAGTTCCTGACACACGCTGCTCCCCATCAGCATTTGGGGGAGCACCTAAAGGCTGCAGGCAGAAAAAAATTATCTCCTAACTTAGCACTCGAGGCTTAAAAACACATCAGCAAAGCGTTGTCCAGGATAGCTGTGGTGCCTTGCACGGCTTGAGATGGTTTGAGAGAGTTAAACACTGACTTAACTTCCCCTTCTTTCCCTCAGGATGTTCTTTTACTTTGTCAGCTGCTTTTTTTTCAGAGTCCTGGTGCCCATTGGACCGTATCAAGCTCTTCATCTCCAGCCCTATTGCTCTGCTCCTTCATGTTTGTAAACATTTCCACCCTCTTAATTTAATCCTCTCTTAGCTATGCTGTATTTGTTCAGAGGCCTCCTAAGGTGGCATTTATCTTGCTGAGCTTAGTAAGTCTTTGAGGTAGACATCCCTGAGCTGCTCATCTGGCTCGACTTGATCGTTAGTGGAAGGAAATCTGCACATCGAGGGGACCTTTCTTATCCTAGAGGTATCTAAAATCAGTCAGGTGACTGAGCTTCATCCAGCTCTGGATTTAGGTGAGATTTCCCGTATCTTTTAGCCTGAAAAAATCTATTTTTGGCTACTGGCTGGTTGGATTTTTGTTGCTGGATGCTGTTTTTGATAGCGGGCTTTGAGGCCCATCCATGGCCGGCTGAGGGGTGGCTGGGCAGGGTTTGTCAGAGGAGTTTTCCTGTTCCTGCTGGAGTGTGCCCACATTCCCTGCCTCTGCAGCTCTCCTGGCCGGAGCCTGGCCAGCTCTGGGCGTTGCTCTGTGCCGTGCGTGGCCGGCCGCACATGGCCGGGCGAGATAAGGCCTTTATTCTTCCCAAGGCCACGCTGGGGCCGGGCTGAAATTCGGCCATTTCCAGCCTCTGTTTGGCCACCGAAGGCCGGCCCGAGCTCGGCTGTATCCTGTTATGACACTAAAGAAACATTCGTGTGCCATTAATTTTTTTTCGCTCTCGGAGTTAACCGTATTTTTCTTCCTGTCACCGTTCCAAACACACTTCAGGGTTGAGCAATTGCACGGCTGCAGGACTTGCTTTATGTTTCTTTCTGTTTATTAAAGGCCAATAAAAGAAAGGAGGCTCTTGCTTTCGCAGGACCTCGCTGAGGAACTGGTGACTCTTCTCTGCAGTTGCTTGCAAATGAGTTTTATTTATAACCGTGCTGTAGTTTCTGTTGCTATGATTGGAAAACAGCAGAGGTAGAATTTACACATAATTACCCTTGAGAAGTTTTAATTGGTGATTTGCTCCTGACTTGGTATTAAAATAGACTCTAATTGTTTCTTATCTGCTTTAGATGCACTTTCCCTGTCTTTGGCTCTTTGGAAGTCCCTGTAGTGACTGGGAATTCTTTGGCTGTATGGTGGGGAAAAAGGGTTTTATTTCTTCTAGCAGGGTAAGAACTGCACAGAAAGTCACACCTTAGTGTAACTGACTAGTTAGATGTCATTATCATGTGTTTTTTAAATTAGTAGAGTTCATAAAATCCAATATTTATGGAAAATGGGCTGCAGTGTGACATCTAAGGACTAAAAAGAATAATAGTCTTTGAGTGGGGCTTTCCATCGTTGTGCCTTCACTGTGTTTGGAAATTAGGAGTTGACAGAGTCTGTGCATAAATTCACGTTTTATTTTGCTGTTCTTGAGGCTGGCAGCAGAGAGGACTGTCTGTGTTGTTTACTGCTGGCTGGGACACGAATGCTACCACTTCGTGTTGCATAGTTTATTAGGGCTTTTGCTGGAGACAGGAGCTGAGGTGAGCTTGATTTTCTAGTTTTGAGTAGAGCTGTGGGCGTTGTGATTATTTGGGTGGAGGCAGGAATGATATTTCATCTGTAAGCCCAATTGTATAATTCTCCCTGTGCACAGAACTCCTGTTAATGGCATTTTAACATTTCAAATGGATGGCTTAGGAAGGGTACCGGGGTGTTGGCTCCTTCAATTTTAGATTTTCAAAATTCTGGTCCACATCTACAGGAATTTAGCAGCAAGAAAATTACTCAGTGCTGTCCTAGCTGGAGATGCTTGAGAAGGAAAGTGCAGCTTGCCCTTGGAGCAGGAGTTTGCTGAGGTCACTGGTGGGATTTGTGGGTGTTCATTGGTGTCCCTTTGACTCCCGTGACCTGTGTGGGAGGAGAGCTCCTTGGAGCTGGAGGGTGACAGCAGTGACCACAGTCCTCCTGCTGGAAATCAAAGAGTCTTCTGTTCACTCTCACAACTGGTCTGGGCCTTGTTGTAAAAGTGATGATTTTGTAGAAGAGGTGATTGTGTAGAAGAGGTGATTTTATAGAAGTAGTGATTAGTGTAGAAGTGATGTTTTGTTGTCGAAGTAGTGATTTAGGCATTGGAGATTTTGGCAGTTCATCCTAAGGCTGTACAGAGCGTTGATGAATTTGCCTGGAGAAGGTGGTGCAGACACCTGTACCAGTTATTTTCCATATTTCATGATTATACACCAGGATTATTTGGTTATTTCCTGCAGTGGGGTCTCCCAGTGAATTTGTATCTAAAGAATTTGAGTAGCTTCAATGACTGCTTCTGTTTTCCCAAGAAGCTTTGGGGTGTAACCAGCAGGATTTTTGACATTAACTGTTGCTTTCCCATTTTCCCTGCAGTATTTTGAGTAGCATCCTTCACCTCTGATGGTTATAATTGTCACCCCCAGCTGGCCAGCCCTGTGCTGTAGTTTGCAGTTATGCAGAGTGGCTCAGCAGTGTTTGCTTTGGTCTGGAGACTGAATTCTCCACTCCACCTCGAGGTGGTCCTTCGGGTCACCAGGGAGGTATGTTGGCTGTGCTGCTTAAAGATAAGCTCAGCCTCTTGCCTCAAGGCTTTATCCTCCAGGTTTCTCTTTGAATACCTCTTCCTTCCCTCTGAAAATTAGCAGTTGGAGACTTATTAATGGATCCCATTTGTATTATCCTCGAGTTTCTAGTGGATGAGTTGCTGTAAAAAATGTTTCTTGTAGCATTCCAGATATTCCTCTGCCTAAGCACTCCCTCTGATATTTTATCTGCTTTGAGATAAGTAGATTTTCCTGTGTAAGACATGTCAATAGCACTAAGAGAAAATAGACTTAAATGCATATTTTCAGGTAGGTGATGCTGTGTTCTGTGGCCCTGCTCTAGATAATTATTAGGTTTAAAGAAGAAAAGTCTTAGTTCATGTCTCAGCTTGATTAAACTAAGGGTCAGGAGCCTGGATGTTGGTAATATCTCAACATCAGAAGAGAGAGCTTAAAATAAGGGCAGGAGAAGCTGCAGCAAGGGAATTAGTAAAATGGAAAGGGATGTAAAATGTGCTGTGTTTGATTAAGAATGCAAGAGGGATAAAATACAGGGCAGGATACATACAAAATAGTAACAGCACACTTAGAGAAAGACAGGAAGAAGCAACGTTTACTCATTTTTCTTTGAAAAGCAAACACGTAAAAATAAATACATTAAAAATGACAGGAAAAAACAGCGTCCTTATGTTTCAAATGTAAGCATAAGTATAAATAGTAAAAGCCAAACAAACAGTGCTCAGCCTATGACATTCACAAATCGTCTGGATGCTTTGTTATCACCCTGCATCCTTTCCTTGAGGATTTTCAGTGTTGTGTCTGTTTGACTTCTGAGGCCCACGGGCAGGAACCCTTTCTTGCAGGGCCTGATGGTAAATAAGAAACATTGCTGTTTACATTTGTTGGCAAACGCTTAAATGTGATCCTGTGGGGCTATTTTAAGCTGTGTTTTGACAACGCTGAAAGGTCTGGGCTGGGATGTTCGGTGGCAAAAGCGTTTCGTGGAATTGCTGTGGCACTGGGAAAGCAGATGAGAGGAGTCCTTCCTGAGGTGGGAAAGATCACAGCACAGGTTTCTGTGCTTGGAATAGCTCTGGTGGGATGTGGATCGTTGTCCTGTCAGTCGCTGGGATGCTGTCAGATGTCCTGGCAGGAGGGCCATGGTCACAAGTGTGTGCTGGCCTGGACGTGGCACTCGGGGCTCAGTTCTTCCAAAAAATAAACCTTTTATGGGCAGGGAGCAGGGCTGGGTAAAAGTTGAACTGCGTGAATTAAGCAGCAGGGCCTTTCTTGGTGGTACAAAGAAGTTGAAATGTGGATGCTAAAAAACCTTGGAGAGAATCTCCGGGTTCTGGCAGCTCTTGGTTGCTCTCAGTTGGAACAAGAACTGTGGCTGCAAGGTCAAAACTCAAACTGGTTTTACTTCTGAGCTCTTGAAGTATGTATTGGAAATTTTCAGGGATATTGGTGGAAATCTGAGTTTTCTCCCAGTGCTGTTCCTTATTGGATCTGGGAGTAGCAGCACAACTTACTCTTGTTTGTGGGAGAAGCTGATCCTGAATTTATTTGCAGGCTGCGAATCCTGGTTTGTGGTATCAATGCAGTCCTGGGTGACTTCCCAAGTGGAATCAGTGACCTAAGAAGAGTTAAATACTCCTTTCTGGAGTCCTGAGTGAGCTGCAGTGCTGGAGAGGGGCTGGAAGGCTGAGGTGGGACCTGGATTGACCTGAGCAAGCATTTCCCAGTGAGGAGGAAAAGCCCCGTGTGTTTAATAAAGCACCAGACTGATGTGAGACAGGCGCAGGACTGGGAGTCCACCACTCCCATAAACATACAAGCTTCAACCTGCAGGCTCACCTGAAGCATCTGATGGCTGCTTGAAAGTCTTTTTTAGCCTGTTATGATAGTGGCTGTTGGTGCAGCTTCTTGGCAGCACTTCAGACGAGGCGTCTCCTCTCAGTGCTCCGTGCCACAGAGGCACCGCTGCCTTTCTGCTGTGCCCAGATGCAAAAGAGGGTTCTGCCGAGATCAAAGCTGCCACAAAAGTGATGGAAAATGTGGAAAAGGAGAGAATTAAAGGAGGGAAGCCATAACGAGCGAGCAGAGAAAGGAAATAGGAAAAAGCTGCAGTGCGAGACAGCAGAAATCAATAGGAAGTGAGTGAGAGGGAGAGAAATGAGAGAGCTGGTGGCAGCTGCCAGATAGGAGAGAGGTTTCCTGCCTGCCCCGTGCTCTGGAGGCACATGGCAGCCTCGAGGGCCAGGAGCTGCTGCTGAAGGCAGAAAGCCCTGACAGGGCAGCTGGGTGTGCTGTGCAGGGCTGCAGGAACACGTTCAGTGCCTGGGAGTGCCCGTCTGGCTCTTGAGGAGGCTGCTCTGGGTGACAGCAGGTCCCATGTGACAGTGTTTGAGCTGTGTGGGGATGATTCCTGTTCTTCTGCTAAGTGCCTTTCAAAGCCGGTGCTTACAAGCAAGAACGCAGCGTGGTTTTCTGCTCTGCATCGATAGGATTTTTTTTTCCACTTTTGAAAAATTATAATTGTGTGATGTCCTAAATGAGGCAGTGACCTCAGCCAAAAGTGAGCTGCTGTTCTGGGGATTTCAAAGAGGGATTTTCCCTGCTGCTGCAACCTCTATCCTGACTGAGGATCAGCTCTGGCAAATATCCAGGGGGAACTGCAATAGAGGAGAGCGAATTTACATCACGTGGGCTTCCTAAATGTAAGGATGGGGGGAATCCTCGTGTGCCCAGGATAAGAGAGATCCCCTGGTGCTGCAGCACGGCTCTCCAGCTGGCAGTTTCGCTGCTCAGCCTGTCGGGAGGCACAAATGATAGGTTGTGGTTTGCCCTGCGGTTTGGGGAGCGGAAGTGGTTCCTGCGGGCGCCGATCTGATCTGAGCAAACCCAACACCCTCGGTCGCTCTGCCTGGGGAAGGTGCTCTGGGGATGCTGCACAGAGAGCCCTCTGCAATTGTCGTGGGGTTTGCTTTGGTGGGAGGATGTGTCAAAGGCTGTAGGATGCCCCAAATGAGCACCTGTGCAGGTGCTGCTCTACCCCGAACCATCAGCAGTAAAAGCAAATACCTTGGAACAATTTGGAAAGAATTATTTAAAAGAACAAAGCTTTCTAGATCATTATTCCCTTGATATATCTGGAATATTTATCTAGATCTCTAGAGCACAGGTTTAGATGCTTCAGTGCTGGGTGATTTGGTGTAAGAGTTGGATAATGCTTGGAATTGGTAAATATTGTTTGCCAAGCACAGCAGCCCCTTTGAGTACAACCGAAAGCCCCACGTTTTACACTCAGGTCACTCACGTTATGGAAATTGCTGTGAGAATGAAATACTTAGAGAAAAAGGGGATAAAAAAAAAGGCAAGCACATGTTTCTTCCAGTCTGGAAAGATGTAGGAATGTTGGTGCTGGCTGTAAATGCTGGAGTGGTGTTTACTTTGGATGTTAACCAGTGCAACTTCAGCTGGATGTATGGCACAGCAAACCCTGACCTCCTCTCCCTCTCCCTTTTAGCAGGCTCATTATCAGCTCTCACACCCAGCAGTGACACTCCAGCAGGGTTTTGCAGGGTTTTTTGGTGTCTGCACCTGCTCACCCCCTGCCTTGGCCTCCCCTCTGTGGCTGGGGCACCTGGCCCTGGTAATCCAGGTTTAAATCCCAGGTTTAGGCCAGGAAAACCCTTCTTTCCTGGCAGGGTGGGTGTGATTGCCTGCCTGGGAGGTCAGCAGGGTCCGGGTGGAGGGGACAGTCCCTGGGTGCTGCTCTGGCATTCTGGAGGAGGCTCTTCCCTCTCCCAGCAGCAGAGAATTAAACTTAGCTGGGAGGGGGAGAAAAAACAGCTTCGCAACAGGCTCGAGTTTTGGGCTGCCTGCAAAACTCGAAATCCCTTCCCTGGAATTCAGCCAGATGAAAAGAACCTGTCCCTTCCCACTCCCTTTCTCAAAAATTTTTTTAATTAATATCTGTTTTTTTAAATCATCCTGGCCCTGCAGCTCCTGGGAGGCAGCTCTGCTGAGCTCCTCGCTGGCTGCAATGACAGGAACATCACAGCAACTCAGAATGTGCTGAAAATTTTGCTCCATCTGTCGCTCTCCATATCCAGAGAAAATGGCTCCTTCACATCTCCAAATTGATTCTTGGAGTACTGATGGGATTTGATCAGCAAAGGTCTTAAGAAACTTGAAGTCTACACTTGAAATAAGTTGGTTTCTCTCTTTTTTTTATTGGGGAATCTGGCTGTGTTCTGGCCTGGTAATCCAGGCACAAACCCTGAGAATATATATATTATTTTGGGGAATATATTCCTCCAAATAAGTGTTGCTATAGAGTGTGTATAGGTGTTTAGGGTTTCCCTTTCTTTTATTTATTTTTTTAATTAAATGCCTTTTAGATCAAAAAGCTGGCCCCAAAAGAGCATTTCAAAGAGGGGGAAAAATAACAAAGAACATGCAAATAATGAGGTGGGGTTTGTTGTTCTTTTTTTCTTTTTGTTAAATAAAAAAGGTAGTTTGTAACTGGTTGTGGGGATGAGCACAAAGGGACTCTGGACACTTCAAACAAGGACTGTGACTTGTTTATTTAAATTGTGGATTTAAATGTGGAATCTCTTCATCTTCTCCTCCGAGTTGTATTTGGATCACTTTGCCGTGGCAGTAAATTAGAATAAATGTGAAATACAGCGATGAGCTGTATGGCAGTGAGGAGCCCACTCAGGTATCTGGGAAGCTCGTTCCCTGTGGGATTTTAGGGAATTCTCTCTCTCTTGTGCTGAGGTTGGTGGCAGCATTCCTGGATCTGTTTCCCGATGGAAGCCAATCCCATGGAATGTGCAGGAGGAAATGCCCAGTAGCAGATGAATTTTGTCCTGTAGGATCAGGAGCTGCCTGGGCTCTCCCCCCCTCTCTCTTTTCCATCACGTGGAGATGTTTGCTTTAGATTAAAGCACTTCTCTGGCATCCTGGTGGTTTCCCTGCTGCAGAGAATACCTTGGGAGGAGTTGACCTACTGAAGTGAGAGAAAAACTGCATTTCCCTTTGCTTTAATGCACTCAGCACTGACACGCTGCTGCTGACCAGTGCTTCATTTTTATATTTACAAGTCCCTTGCGCATGTGGTAGCGTGGATCATCCCAATTCCTAAAGCTCAGCTGTTGGTTCTGGTGATAACACAACATTTCGTTAGTCCTGTGACTGTGGACAACTGATGGGTGATGAATGTGTTCAGTTCATACAGAGGAAATTGGAAAGGAAGGGCTGTTTTGGCATTTTGAATTTGCCAGGACAGCAGGGAGAGAGTTGTGGTTTCTTTCAGGCATGGGTGACTCTGATCTAGCTGATAACAACCAGCCCATTCAACTGTCTGCAGGCAAGCTGTGTGCATGCTCTGCTTAAATAGAAATAATAACACTTCACATGGTGTGTTTGATGATCGAATGTTACCTGGAAAGCAGTTTTTGGGTTAAAATCTGCCTGATTTCAGCCCTGTGCCCCTCCGGAGAAGCAGGAAGCACCTCATGTCCAGCACAGTACAAATATTTTAGGAGCAAATATTCAGAAATTCAGGTGAATCAGCTGCCAGGCCCCACCGAGGAGGTGCCGTGAGCTGTGTGAGCGTTCCTGCTTTGCAGCCACAAACCAGAGGCAGATGCAGGGTTGGAGTTCAACAATAAAACTTCCTGGTGAGGTTTGAAACCTTGCTTTGCTCCCCGTGTGTGCCTTCGGTGCTGGGCTTGAGGGGAAGGGGATGGAGAGCCCTGGAAAAGGCTGTGGGTTATCCACGGGCTGGAGGGCAGAGGAGGGATTGTCAATAGGACAGAGTCAGAAAGAAAGTGAATTTTTGGGGAGATCAGCTGGTGTTTGGCTCATTAGCAGTACCCGGAAACACTGGGAGCTCTAAATTTGTGTGTTCTTTGTTGTGCCGAAGCGGTGGGAAAATGAAAGTGTGTTTTAATGCACTAAAAAAATGGATTTCTGCCTTTTCAGAGGCCGGGGCTGTGGGTACAGGTATTGCTACCTTGCATTTTTCCTTGGGTTTTTCTTCCCTGCGTTTTGAATTCGGGACTGTAAGGCTGTAGGTGTGGGATAGAAAAATGATAAAGCCAGTCCTGACTTGCTTCTGGGGTCAGCATTTTGATGTTGATCCTGTCCTTGGGTCAGTTTATGTTTTGTGCTGTAAAACTGGGGTGGGATGAAGTTTATGGTGAATTAAAAAGGACCCGCAGAATTCTTTGGAAGGATTAAATAAAGCTGTGCCCCTCCCTCCCTGGTCCTCGATGAATAGTGAGCAGTTCATAGTTTTATAGGCCTGGAAGTATTTATTGCTGACAATTCCCAGCTCTGGAGTGAAGCAGAACAAGGTATTGAGTGCTAAATCCATGGAACTGGTCTTGTGTTTTTTATCTCTCTCTGAATTACAACCCAGTTTTAACAACTGTGTTCAGTTTGCTGTGGATGAAATAGATTTTGTCTTAGCAAATGGAGTTTCCCAGCTCTCACTGCTCTCTTTTCAAATTGTCAGCTATAGAATAATTACTTTTCTCTAATTTATGCTGTTTTGGCATGGACTCAAGTTTGCATTTAGTGGCTGGCATAAATATTATATTTTGGAGCTGCTTTGGGGGGGCTTTTTTTTTTTTTTTTTTTGTCAGACTTACTGGAATTGGTTGAACTTAATTCAATGACAGGATAAGCAAAAATTTGTTTAGATAGGCTGTTCTGAAATGCTTAATGCCTTCTAAAATTGTTCATGGTAAAAGATCAAGGAAGGAAACTCTGTGACCTTTTAAAGGCAGCTCCATAGAACCCATTTCCCTATGCCAGAAGTCAGCCCAGACAATGAAACTGAAAGAGGGTTCCCTTTCATAAAGGATCTTTCATGTTTTGCTTCTGCAGATTTATTTTTTTTTTGTCACAGATTTAGCAGACTTTACAGCTGGCTTTTAATCAGTTTCCATATTTGTACCAGAACTTTCTTATTTAATTACTATCTGTGGAAACCATTCAGCTGCTTGTTGTGTGACACAGTAGAAAATGATAATTTGCTGTAATTCTTTTCTTGGCTTAGATCACTCCAGTAATATCTATTAGCAGCAAATGCGCAGAGTTAAAATTTTGTGCTGAAAGTTTTAATGATTCAATGTCCTCTTTTCTTTTTTGAGAGCTGATTTTTAAAGCACTTTGCTGAGGGTTAATGCAGCCGTGCATTAAAAGCAGACAGCTGTGGTTCAGCCTTGTAATGATTGACTCTAACTGGGTTGCCAGTCTAATCCTGACTTGTGCTGATCTGGGCTTTTTGCTCAGCTGCGTGCAGCCCACGAGGTGGGTTTTGTCCAGAGCACAGGATTTGGGTGGTGAATCATCCGAAATAATAAATCGAGCTGTATCTCTAGCAATAAAGTTGATTTTCCCACCCACTCACTTCATCGGTTTCTCTCCTGTCTAAATCACCTTTGCTTTTTCCTTCGTGGGTAGTACTTCTGCATGTGATTTAATCTTTCATTTCTTCTGTGCCAGTTTTCATTTGAATTTTTCCCTGGCATGCTGCAGATGCTGTCCTCAAGTTTCACTCAGTGACTGCAGCCCATGATTGTACTTGAAAAATTGAGGGTTTTTCTTAAGGCATTCTCATCTCCATCCTAAAAACATTTGCTTAACACTTACATGGCAAAATGCTCTGAAAATTGAAAGTTTGCAGGAATTCTGGCATGTGGATTGCCTTCCCAAATAATTTGTATATGCCAAATATCTGTGATCTTTTCTGTACATCACAAGGTGCCACACACTTCACTTATTTGTAAAAAAAGGAATTCTGGTACTGATGTAGGGTAGAACTGCTGATCTGCACAGCATTCCCACTTCAATTGCTGATCTCCTTTTTTACTGCAAAAACAATTTCCTGTTTCTGTACATCAGTTTTCTGTTTTTCCAGCTAAGTTCCAGTAATTGAAGGAGCTGAAGTAATGAAGGGTTGTCTCTGTGAAGCAGCGGGTTTGGAAAATGATTACTTTATCTGCTCTAAGCTGTCCTTAAGTTGTCTCCTCTGACTTGCAGAAATTCCTGACAGGAAGCTGCTGTATCTTTAACTTCCACTGCCTCTTATGTAACCCAGCATGGCTGGGATACTCAAATGAAATATTAACTCATTGGTTCATCAGGTTGTCTCCTGCTTTCCATAGAACATACCCAGAGCAGCCCGAGAGAAGATTTCTTAGTCCTTTGCTGCTTGGGAGTGGCTGACACTGAAAAAAGGTTTTGAGATAGCACACAGACTCTTTTTTGATGGAGAAAAGAAAATATAAAATTCTCTGTACTTGATTAAAGTGCAGTTCTGTGCCTCTAACACCTTTATGACTTTTTTTAGGATGTACTGACAGAGC
Source organism: Melanocharis versteri (assembly GCA_013397845.1). Lineage (NCBI taxonomy): Eukaryota > Metazoa > Chordata > Aves > Passeriformes > Melanocharitidae > Melanocharis > Melanocharis versteri. Next base: position 162,898 of record VZTG01001714.1, read on the forward strand.
AGCCCATTATTTTTGTGCTTGAAAACACTCAGGTGTTTCTCAGATGTGTCTAAAAAGTGCAGGTCATGGAGTGGACTCAGATTCCTTGCTGAAATATGTCAGGTTTCTCACATATCCTCTTGTCTGTACTTTCATATTTACACGTTCTCTCAAAAAACTCCCATAGCAGTCTTTTGCTAGTTCCTGTTTATTTGGGATGTGTGGGATGGGTTTTGTTCATTGATAGAAAATAGGAGAAATGAACATTCTGAGCCCAAAGGAAAGGGACAGAATGAGGGTCAGTGTTCATGAGATAAAGCTGTGTGGAGTATTTGGATATTCTGACGGGGGAACTGGGCAGCCATTCTCTCATTTTGCGGAAGATTGATGTCAAAAATCGTCTCACTGATGATTTTTGGGGCTAATAAAATGTGTTGGCAAGCTTTTCATTTACTGATGTGCTGTGTTATGTTAAGGATTCACTGACGCAGGTGTCCATCGATCCCATATCCTGCTAGTGTCTGTGTGGAATTCTTTTGTCAATAACAGCTTTTTTCATCCACGCCTGTTTTGAACTTCCCAAAAAATTCTGAGCGAGGTTTGGCCTCTCCAGCTAAGCTGCAAATACCTCATCATGGAATCCCAGCCTGGGCTGGGCTGAAGGGACCTTAAAGATGATTTTGTCCCATGGGCAGGGACACCTTCCCCTATCCCAGGTTGCTCCAACGTGGTGTTGGACACTTCAGGGATATGGAGCAGCCTCCCCAATCCCAAAGGGGATGCTGAGGGTTTGGTGTGCTCAGGGCTGAGGTTTCCTGGCCCAGCAGTGGTGGCATGGGATGCTGAGCTCCTCCTGGATTCTTTCCACAGGGCTGTGGACGCCGTTCCTCGGGGACCGCTTGGCTTCCGCCCTGTGGAGCTCTGGGAAGCTCAACTTTTCCCAGGCCTGGCTCCTTGGTGGGGTAAAGGTCTGGAAATTCTGCGTAAATATTTACCATAGCCCAGGCTGACGGGCGCAGAGCTGCGATTGAACAAGGAGAGGAGCTTTGCTGATGGGCAAGGAGGAAAGAATCCTTAATAAACACAGAATATTGGGGACCAAAATTGCTGTTCATTGCAAAGAAAGATGGAGCACAGAGATCTCAAAATTCTGGAAAGTGAAACCTGGAATATTCGGGCTTGGAACTTGTGTGATGTTTTAGAAGCACTTATTTAACTTAATTTTCATGCATTTTAGTGTTCTTTATTCTAAACAAGCAAAGGCACCTCTCTAAATGAGTTGTTCACTACTTATTCCTACCTCATCTTTCCTATGTTCTTAGGAGAGATTTCTTTTTTAATTATGAGTTTTTTCCGTACTTCCTTTCCTTATCCTCCTTTCCTGTTGTTGTCCAGGACTGTAGAAATCCCCGTGGATTTAAACCAGTGATACTCCATTTCCAGTCCTCGCCACTTCTTGGCTATCTCTAATTTCTCCTGAAAACCTGATTGCATCAGACTTTCTTGCTTTTTATGGTCATTTTTTTTCCCCTCCTCCAAATTGTTTTCTTATTATGTCCTGTGACTGAGTGTACTGGGGGAAGGAAATCTGGGAAATCAGAGTAGGAAGCAAGATAGAAGCTTCCATTCCTGAATCTTTCTTGTTTTTACACTGTTTCCTGGCAGCTGTGTTGGTTTGCACTTGAAAGGGATGTATTGTGTTGCTTTCTCCCAAAAACTGTAGATAAAATAGAAATAAAAATCAATTCTGTAATTTTTTAAAGTTAATTATTTCCACAAGCAAAAAAAAAATTGCAGACAACAGTTAAGTCTTACATGACTGTGCCCTAAAGTCCTTTTTTTTATGCTAAATGTTTTTCCTGATAGACTGAAATTTCATTTGGATTCTTCAAAGTCTGTTTGACTTCTTTATAATGAAGGGAAGCTGCAATATCCATTTCTGACCCTTTTAAGCTTGTTTTATGGTACAAATGCATTTATTTTCCCAAGTGCTCGTGCCAGTAACAGAATTTTTATGTTTCAGGGAATTGAAAATGTCCCTTCTGAGTTAAAAGCCTTGAAGCATATTCCCTTTGTATTCCTGGTTCCTCCTCAATGACTTTAATGACTTCAAGTTAAATATTTTGCATGAAAATTTAAAATGGATGAATTTGAGGGTTTTTTTGCAAGGATATTTACGATATAAATTAATAGAAGACACAAATATATATAAAAAAGACATAAATATGTAAAAGACATAAAGAAATATATAAAATGCACAAATATGTAAAAATAATACATAATACTCTATAATGTTTTACATATTTTTATGATTCTAAAGCAACCTGCAGCCTTAAATTGGTGGTAAGGGTAAACTGAGGCAGGCAGCTGGGAAATGTGAATTTGCTCTATACAGTGAAGGAGATGGGAAATACCAATGTTTTAACCAAAATATTATTTAGTAAATTAAAGTTTATTGGTCTGTCAGATTGTCCCATCTGCGTTTCACTTGATGACGAGGAGTATTAGGGAGAAAAATTTGGAAATGCTTGATTTTAGAATGTAACCCAGGTTTAAAAATATCTCTGTTTTGACACCCTCAGCAGAGGCTGTGTGGTGCATGTGATTCTCACTCAGGCATGAATAAACTGGATATGAAGCCCTGCTCTGGGATTTGCAGCCCCTTTTCCCTGCCTTCCTTAACTCTGTGATTCCATGGATTTAAAATATTGGCTGAATAAATCCGATATTGATCATTTTTTCCCTTGTGCTTCCCAAGGATTGTGAGAGGAAGGGGCGTTCCTGTGAGGATCTGAGCTGATCCTGGCCTGGCTTTTCCCTTCCCTCTGGTTACCATTTTCTTCTGGAGAGCTGACATTTTCTGATTTGTGAAATTCCTAGAAAATTGAGGAGCTGGGCAAACGTTTCAAAATAGGAACCAATGAGACGGAGCCCTCTGCTATTTCGAAAATGATAATGCGTGCCACTGGAAAAGGGAGAAGCATGGAAAATACAAGTTCTGGCTGGGAAATTATTGCATGGAGCAGGGAGATGGAGGGGTAGGAGTTGATTTCTTTGGCTTCCTGTCTTCTGGGTAATTGCAGCCTTGCTGCAGTTGTGGCTTGGAGATGATGTTTGGTACCAGCATGCGTTGGACTGGCTAAAAAATTTGGTCATGAGAACTGAGGGAACGCAAAAAGAAAATAACTCCTATTAATATATTAAAGTGGTTTGCTGCAGTTTCATTTTTTAATAGGCCTCGTGATTTGAGGCGGGGGGGAAAGTGGGATTTATTGAGGAGTAGGGTAATTCAAGTCAAATCACCAAAAATGAGTTTGGTGGAGTTCTCTGGGGTTTATGGCAAGGACTGAAATAGAGCTCTTGGTTTTTCCCTGCTCTGTCTGTACGTGGCAGTTTGGCCGCTTGTTAATGGAGAGCCGGAGCCCGGGGCGTGCTTGGAGCCCTGGGAAGATTTACATTAATCAAACACAAACAGACAGTGTAGCGTGAAGAAATTTCTATCCCGCCAGCACCGCTCCCAAACTTCATTAGGTTATTGGGGCAGAAAAAGAAAACAGCCCCTTCACCCTGCAATCCTTCCCCGGGGCTTGACCACTCGGGGAGGCTCAAAAACCTCGCAGCCCTCGTGGTTTGACCTCTGAGTTTTCCCTCTGTGGATGGCAGAGAGGGGCAGTGCTCCTTTCTGCCCCGTTCCCTGCCTCCCTGCTCCTGGAACCATCCAGGGGCTGTGTTTTCCTGCTGCTGGGCTCTGCCTTTCCAGGTGCCACGCGTTGCAAAACGCCCGGAAAGCCAAGACTTGCCCAGCGTGGCACAGCGTGACCCCGGGGAAGGCTGCGAGTGGATTGAGGGGAAAATCTCGGTGCCCTCTGCCAAGCCTTTGTTCCTGTGCCTCGTGATGCAGCTCCTTGGATCAGTGGTGGGATTTCGTGGCGGGAATGCACACAAATCTATATTTTTGTATATATATATATATTTTTATGTACATTTATATGCACGCAGAACGCGCGCCTCCATCCATCACATGTACATAAACACATAGAGAGAAATATGTATTTTTCCGCCCCCCCAGGACAGCTGGAAATGCTGAATTTTAAAATGCCAGCTCTCTCTCTCTCCTGCTTCCCTGTTGCTGTGGGCTGGCTGTGGGTGCTGCTCTCCCCGTGCCCATGAGCAGCCCCGGCTGATGCTGCTTGGGAGGAGGTGGGAGAGAAGAGGTGGAGTTTCTTCCCTCCCCTCCAGTGGTCAGTGGAACAATCAGGCAGATGCCTCCCAAGGATACCCGAGGAGAAGCCTGAAAACACCGGGGAGCTTCCAGAGAGGGCAGCTCAGGCTCCTTGGGGAGGATTTGGGATCCCAGCTCTCCCCCTGGGAATGGGCCTTTGGGATCTCCCTGCTCAGCTGACTTTGGCGTGTGGAACAGGTAATACAGAGCCTTTGTTCCTATTCCCGGAGCCAGGAATACCTTCCTTGGATGCAGAGCAGAGAGAAAGGATTTTTCCTTTAATATCTACTGGAAAAAAAGGGTGGGAGGGGAGGTTTGTCTCCTTTTTTTTTTTTTTTCCTTTCCTCTTTTAATAGCTGCGATGTGAACCTGAGTTACTCCTTTGTATTTTCACTGTGAAAATGGCCAGTTTAATGTGTTTGCTGTGAAAATCTGTGTCTTGGTGTCTGAGCTCAAGAACAAAGGTTTTGACAGCCTGGGAAGATGCTTTAGATGTAAATGCTGGCAGCACTCCCTTCTTTCCATTTCCCAGTAATTCCATACCAGACCCTTCTCACCAGCCATAGGGAATGTGATTTTTGATAAACTGATATTTTATGCATGTTGATGTTAAATTAGCTGTTGGTGCTCAGGCAACCATCTCTGGGTGTTTTGGGTGGGGTTTATTTTTTCTGAATACAGTTTCCACTGATACTATATTTTTTTTCTAATTTTATTTAATGTTCTAGAAGTGTTCTGAAAATTAAATTGTATCAGTCACAGTGATGGTGTGGACAGATTTGAAGCAGTGTTGATACGGTGACAGCCATCAGATGAGCATTGAGAGAAAATGCAGTGTTTTGTACTAATATATGAGGTTGTGATGTAAAAAGGCTGTGAGATGCTGCGGGGATTTGTTTCTTTTTAATATAAATACAAATACAGGCAGTGAGGGCTGGCAGTTCTCGTCATCCTGCCTGGCTGAGGGGGAGGCACCGAGATCTGGTGTCACTGAACCCAGTGGGGAAACAACTCCAATCTGGCATTGCTGTTTCTGCTGCCTTGGTTATCTCCATACCCCTTCCACATATCTTGGGGAATTTGCTGCAGTCACCTCTCAGCAGCTGGGAGCTTTCCTGAGTAAATATTTGTTTGGGTTTTTTTTTCTTCTTCTTCTTTTGCTTGTATTTTTATTTATTTTATGAGACCCAAGAGGCAAATACTAATACAAACACGTTCAGAGGCCTATTAATAGCTCTGGGTTTGACTCACAGGCTGTTCTCAGGATCTTGAGCCATTTTACGAGGAGCTTCACTCCTGGATTTTTATCTTCCATTTTACAGTGGAAGAATCAGGGCTTGATGTTGCTGAGAAATCCTAATCCTGTGTTCTGCTCCAGTCCTTCCCAGTCGGTCGTTCTGGATTTATGCTGCAGTTTAGGTGGAGGGGAGATGAAATGGGAAGGAGCAAAGCATGCCACGAATGCCTGTGTACATTTTTTCCCTCCTCGTGCAATGTGTGCTATGTGCATCTTTCCTCTTGTGTTTTATGGGCCAGAGCTGCATTTCGGGGGAGAAATAATAGGTTTGCATATCCCAGAAGCCTCTTTCTTTTTCTTAGGCCATCTAAACAACTCAGATAGCTTCAACTCCAGTGTATAGCACTGCTAATCTCTTTATAGCTCAGCTGACATCACATTTTCTTCTTTGGGAAATCCTGACAAACTGCAGTGTCTGGTGGAGAAACTTTCCATGGATGCTTCTAAAATCTGAGCGAATGCTGGGACAGAAACCCTGCTGGGAGGTGTGGAAGCAGGCAAGGTGAAATGCTCATTTAGTTGCATACTTTGAATTTAGGCTCAAATACTTTGGTTGCCCTTGGTGTTTGTATCTACAGGAGTAAAACTTGACCAGAATTAGCTGTGAAGGACTAAGAGCTAAAAATACACTGTACAGGTTAAGCAACTCTGTGGTAATGATTTCTTGATTCTCTCCGTGCTGCAGCTTTCCTTTGTAAAACTGTGGATCCAATTTTTCCCTTGGTGTAAATTAAGCCACTGGGAGCACTTTGCCTTTGGGTGGTTTTAGACATATTAGCTGTAAATTAGTTTATGGCAGCTGGGAAATATTTAGAAACTCTGCAGAGGTCAAAGGGGTGGATGTTGTCTGCACATCCCATGCAGAATGGGTGTAATTTGGCCAAAGGTTCATTGCTCAGTGGGAGAAGGGAAGGCAGGGCTGGAAATGCTTTTGGGTTGAGTGTCTGCTTAGCTTTGAACTCATAAACTGCTGGTTCTGATGAGCAGGCAAGTCTTGGCTTACATTTCCAGAGCAGTAAACGCTCGTGAACCTTTGAAACAACCCAACGAGGGCTGAAGGACAAGTTAAATTAAGTCAAGGTGCCTGCCGACCTCGTTTGTCATAGAAGGAACTTAATGAAACTTTGGAGTTGTGCAGTAGGTCAGACGAACTGATAATAGCTTTGGAATGTGTGAATCCAGGGGGGAAGGTGCTGCTGGGCTCTTGTGCTTCTGCTGATGTTGTCAGGTCGTAGTGACATCTGTGCCAGGGCAAATCACAGAATCCCAGCATGGTTTGGGTTGGAAGGGGCCTGAAAGATCATCCAGTTCCATGGGCAGGGACACCTCCCACTATCCCAGGCTGCTCCAACCTGGCCTTGGACACTTCCAGGGATCCAGGGGCAGCCACAGCTTCTCTGGGCACCCTGTCATGGCCTCCACACCTTCGCAGGGAGCAATTCCTTGCCAATATCCCATCTAACCCTGCCCTCTGTCAGTTTGAAGCCATTCCCTTGTGAAAAGTCTCTCTCCATCTTTCCTGCAGCTCCTGGAAGGCCACAGTGAGGTCACCCCAAAGCTTTCTCTTCTCCAGGCTGAACAATCCCAATTCTCCCAGGGTTTTTTCTGCTCACCTTGGTGGCCAGTTACACATTAAACCAGGCAGAGATCATAAAGCTGAGGAGCACAACAACAGCTCGGGCTTGTGGGTTCTTTAAAACATCTTTGAAAGACACGTTGGAGGAATAATAAATGTCTTATTGCAGGTTCTTTAGTACACTCTCAGTAGTTCCAGGCCATGGAGGTGGGGTGTTCCTGTGCCAGCCAACTGTACTCACTCCCCAGAAATGTGAACTCTGGGCCAAATGCTCCTCTGTGCCTCTGAACCTTGTACATATATTTGCAAAACTTAAAGCTGCCTAATTGGAGGCAGCCTTACGCTATTTTGAAAGCTACATTTCCAGTTGTATTACGTGCGCCGTGTGTTGGGGTTGGTTGGTTTGTTGCTTTTTTTTTTTTTTCTCTCCTCCCTTTCTAATTGCTGTCTTTTGCTGTTTTTAAGGACTGTTTCCACACCAGGCTCGTTGCTGGTTCATAACAACCACAAGCTGGGTATGGCATTAATAAGGAACTAGGCTTGGTGCCTAATGAAATGCGAAAACTGCTCCCCACGCTGGGGCAGCACGAGTGATCCCAGCCCTGGGTGTGTGTGTGTGTGTGTCAGGTGTAAGCAAATCCCGTGGCTCTCCACAGCTTCGGGTCTCTCTGGTCTGCTTAGGAAAATAAAATTGTCTCGTTCTTTGATTTTTTGGGGCAGTTCGTTGGAAAGCTGTGGCAGACGCCGTGGAGGAGGAGCGGTGCTGCTGCCACCGAGCCAGCTCTGCGTTGCAATTATTGGCAAGCAAAGCAAACATTTCATTTCCCCGTAATTAGCTGCAGTTTAGGGAGGGCAGGTTAATTTGGACTCCACGCCCTGTCTGCGCAAGAAAGCCTGGTGCTTGATTTGATTCTTTCAGGCTGTGGGCAAAGGGGGTTGAAAGGATTTTTCAGAAGTGAAAGCTGGAGGAATGAATCACAGCAAACGTGTTCTACCCCTCTTCCTTCCCTTCTTCCAAACAGCTGAAGCTCAGGATGCAAAGATGATGTGAAAATATGGAGAAAAGGGGATATTTTGGGGCTCCTCTAGTATGGCCAAACTGCATATTAAGGCTGTTTTTCCTTGCTTCAGAGAAGCTTGAGCTCTCTAGGCCTGGGAATATTTGTCTATGGCCTACTTCAAAATAAATAAATGGGTGGGAAAACTGGGTCATAACTCCTGAAATCACGAGCTTGACCTTTCTCCTGTACCTGGTCACTTGTTTTAAATGAGTCATGCAGTAAAAGCTTGCAAAGGAACAAATCCTGAATGTTTTCTGCCATGCACTCGTTTTGCATAAATTTTTGTGATGATAACATTTTCTGGAAGTCTTTTCAGAAAAACACTTGGCCTCTTTCAGCATTTGTGGTGTTTAATTTTTTCCGTTTCAAAGCTGTCAATTTTTTCTTTCCCAGAGGTGAAAACCGAGAGATTCAGTAATTTGTAACCAGTCACGTTGGGAAACCAGTAGGAAATCGCCTGGGATTTGGCAGCCTCTGTTCCCCACCAATTTCTGAGCAGGGTTTGTGCTTGCTCTGAGCTACATTCAGTGGCCAAACCTCATCCCTATTACTCAAATCTTGCTTTTAGGCTGAATCTAAAGGCAGCATTAAGGAAACACGAGCAACCTGGTTTATTTATGTTCCCTCCAGTGCCCCCTCCCCATTTTTCGTTTGTTTGGCTGCTTCCAGCCCGTTGTGGGGATATTAAACAATAAATGGCCTTGTGTGACAACTCCAGGGCCTGCAGAGGGAAAGCTGCTGCTGCTGCTGAGCCTTGGAAGTCAGTCAGGAGTGGAAGAACAGCACTGGCTGCTGAGAATGTCTGTGTCCCCTCCCCTCTGGAGAGTTTCTGCGGGGACTGAAAGTTCTTGCAGGGTCCTGGCCTGAGCAGCAGAGCAGCACAAAGGCCACATTGAGAATGGCTGCTGGGGAAGCCCTCCTTCCTTGCCTGCCCAGTAAATGCAGCTCTTTCTCCATGAAAAGCCCTGACATCAGCTCTTGGAAAAATCCAAGTGCTTGTGTCATGGAAAATAGCTGAGGCACTTGCTTGGGCTGGGGCTGAATGACTGGACTGTGGATGAAACTTCTCTGGAGATGCTTTTCTTCTCCCTTTTCCGAGTGTTGCTGTTCAGGGAGAGACTGAAACCCTTCCCATCTCAGAGTTTTGCAGGGGAGGACGCTGAGGAAAGAGCTGCTGCTGGCTGTAGTAAACTCTGAGTACCCTGCTTGTCATTTTTACAGGACATACAGTGATGATACATTCCTGTATCATCAGGAAATTCCATGTGTGGCAGCAAATCTCCAAATTCTTGCTGTTTGCTTTATGGAGATTTATCTTTGCATTCTGTTTTCCTTTCATAGTTTTAAGCTAGTATTTTTTTCCTCTTTTCGTGCTCTCCTCGTGCTGCCACCTTCTCTTCAACCCTCTTGTTGAAGCCCTCACCCAGAGCCGACCACTAGAATGAAAGAAAAATCTGTATATAGATATTTAATTTCTTAAAGCTCAAAGAGAAAGCATCCTGTGAAGGCAGGCCACCAGTGGAATTCTCTTTCCCTCTAGAAATACCTTTCTCCTGGAGCCCTGACCCTCCCCATCTGACAGATGGAACTTGCCAGCCTTTCCAGACTTTGATTTTTATCAAATTCATCTTAACCTAGTTTAAGTGTTTTGCTCAGCACGTTGGTTGCCATAGCACCAGTCCCTTGCATTGATCCATCTCCTGATCTGTCAGGAAATATGCTGATGGGCTCTATTGGCTACTCTGCATTTTCTCTCCTAAAAGGAAAATGGAATGGCGTTTTCTGGTTATGGATAGAGACATTAGTGGCCTGAAAAATGATATCATATTGAGTGGGAGGCATTTGCTGATGCTTTATGAAGGCAAATGCAGCACTGAGGCTGCTGGGGGTGTTCAGGGGGCTTTGGCACAGGAGATGTTGGCTCTGTGGGCTCTCCAGTGACTTCCCTGGATTTCCTGTGTTCCTTCTCCTGTCCGTGGAGCTGTCAGCAGTGCAAGGTTCATAATGCCAGGGAGGATTCCTCCGTGAGTCACTGCGTCAGCTGTGCTGCCTGCCTCGGACTCCCACAAAAATAACATGGAGCTTGCAGTGCCTGCCTCCCTCCTGCCGCCTTGTGAGTCCCTAAAATCCATCCAGAGGCTCTGACAGCTCCCGGGAACCCTCCCCACTTGGATCCCAGTTTCCCTGCTCTGTGTGTCCAATCTGTCGCCATCAGTATGCAGTGGTTTTTGGGGTTTTTTATTTAGGAAAAAAACCTCAGTGGTTTCCTGAGCTTCTGTGCTTTGATCCGTGGAAAAGATGACCCAGCAGAAAGCTGCTCTTCCCGTGGGTTGGTGCCGAGGTGAATGGACTGGATGTGTTGGATCAGGGCTGTCCCAGCCTGGCTGGTGTGGTTCCAGCTGCAGTTGGTGGCTGTTTTCTCCTTGCTGTATCCGTGTTTTCCCTGGATCCGCCTGTCAGTTGTTATCTCCTCTCATCCTCTGCCTCTCCCAGTGCCCTGTGCCCTTTTCCTTGGGACACAAAACTGCCCTTTAGCTCCGTGGAAAGGTCATGTTGGTGCTGCTTCATGTCAGCACCCTCCCCTGAAACCTTCGTCAGGGCTTTAGAAACCTGCTCCGGTGGATCTGTGCCTCTACACCCCTGGAAAACAGACTCTCTTCCTTGTTTTTCTTTCATCCCGTCTCTTCCAAGATGGAATTCTGGGAATTATCTGCAGAACAGTGTTTATGACAGTGCCTACTGTGCTTTCAGGGCACTTAAACCTCCTAGATTTAGACAGAAAGTGCAGCATTTCTCTGAGTGCTGTCAGTGAGGTCCTATCACGGTGTTGAAAATGAAGTTTAATCGGTGCTGAAGGAGCTGGATGCACTGGGAATAGTCCTGGAATTGTTCAGTGATTTTTACCTGTCACCCAGGAACAGACTTTGGTTTTTCCAGGATCCATTTGGGGGTGTACAAGCAAGGAGAGAGAACAATCCAGCTCAGCCTTCCCAAAATCTTGAACACCCATCCCTGGGAGTGTCCAAGGCCAGGTTGGACAGGGCTTGGAGCGACCTGGGATAGTGAAAGGGGTCCCTGCCCGTGGCAGGATGAGCTCTAAGGCCCTTCCAGCCCAACCTTTCTGGAGTTCTAAGTGAGTTAAATTCACTTTTCACCAAAATCCATGGAGCTGATGCTGGCCAAAGGCTTCTCGTTGACTCCCGACTTGGTGGAAACCTGAATTAGGATGAGATTTTAAATAAGCCAGAGTTTGGGGTTTTTATTGGGGGGATTTTGAGCTAACCTTTGGTTTTCCTCTTCTCCTTCTAAATGTGTCAGAAAGACAGATGATCACCCCTGTACTGTTTCTCCTCCTGAATTTGCCACGATCAGTTGTGTTGGCTGCATTTCTTTGAAATTTATAATTCATTCAGAGGGTTTTTCTGCAACAAGCAGCATCTTATTTAAATGAAACTAATAAAGCACTGAAGCAGCTTCTATTGCAACTGTTCATCTCCTAATTAAAGATTAGTTCTGTCAAGCAAGCAGTTTTTGGCTGTTCTCTTCTGCACTGGTTTCACAACATTTCTTACTCATCTGGGCACAAGTTGGAGTAATTTCTCCTTGCACGGTGCAAACTCACACAAGCTTCATTTCAGGCATGTGAGCAGTCCTGGAACTAAAGTTAGGCACATGAATAAATATTTCCAAGGTTGAGGCCCTTGTCGGAATCTAAATATTTTTCTCTTTGATCAGCTTTGGAGATAGCAGATCCTTGAATTCTGCTAATATTTTAGTAGGGGAGGAAAAAAACCCCCAACATGGTTATCTGGATGCTGTGCTATTTATGGTCAGCTATATTTTCAACCTCCCGGGCTAGAATGGAATGCTTTGTACTGCTGGAAGCTGGGAATCCTCCCTGCTCTCGTGTTTTTTTGACACATTAAGTCTTCAAATTACCTTTTTCTGCTTGGCTTCAAGGTGGTTATTAGGCACTGGCGGTGCATATGTGTGAGCTAACCTGAAATACAATGTTTAATCCACAGTGTGACTACTTGTAGGTGTATTTTCCTCGCTTAAATAGATTTTCCTAATGCAGCATGACTAAGAAGACACACTTTCAGTCATTTGATGCATTTAAATGACTCAAATTATTCGGACCCAGCATTTTAAAAACAAAATCTGACTTGGCTTTTAATTGGTGCTGGTACTTGGGAGAGTGGAACAACTCGTTTGAAAATGTGCTGATGTTCATCAGTTATCAGACAAAATGTCTACAGGGTTTTTATCGTGGAGCCTAAACTTGCCAGCTCCGTTTGGAATTAAGGCTCCAGCTGTTCACCACACCCTGCTCTGCCTTCTTGCTGCTGTTTACAGTAGGAGGTGAAATATATTTTAATTAGAATTCTGTTGTGCTGGGTGCTGTAGCACGGTGAGGGGATTTTCAGGGCTGCTTTCAGATTTAATGATGTTTTCAAGTGAAGATCAGTTGCGTTTAAACACAGATAAACTCACGGGAGCTCCTCTGTGATCTTTGATTGGATTTTATCCACTTCTGCTCCACTTCCTGCTGTGGTGACACAGTGTTTGGAAATGAGGAATGTCTTCCAGGTGGTATTGAGGCAGGGAACTGGGAAAAGGGGGGGAAATGTGGTACTGAGTGCTCCCAGCAAGGATCTGTGTTGTAGCCTCAGCTCAGCTGACTCTTGCACCTTGAATTTCTGTGATTTCATAACTCCGGGCCCAGGAATGATTTTAGATCCAGGAAGGGAGGTTTTTGGGGGGCTGGAGATCTTCACCTTCAGCCTGGCTCACTTTGTGTTGCCCACAAACTCTGCCTGTTGCTGCAGGAGCAGAGCCTGCAGTTCTGGGTGCTGGTAAGAACCTCTGTAGGGTAAAGTTTGTCACTAAAATGCTTCGTTAAAATGCTGACCAGTGGTGTTAGGGTTTTTATGCACCTCAAAAGCTTAAATGCATCAGATGAAAAAATGGGGTGTAATTCACACTAAGCATATTTTCCTGTCTTTCCCTGGATTCCCTTTTTTTTCTCTCTTTTCTGCTTTTCAGTGAAACACTTGGTTGCTGCTGCATCTGTTGACTGCTCAGGGTTCAGGCAGGGTTAGATTGGCCTGAGCTGACTTTGGTTTGCTTTCCTTTGGGATTCAAGCTGTCTGTCTTGCACCGAGTCCTCCTTCCCTGCCTGAAATCTCTAAATCGAGATGGAATGCTAAAGGAGGATGGAATGCTAAAGAGATGTGGCTTTGCAGGTAGAGCAGAATGAGGAGAGGATGTTTCTTGTTTGAATCAGAGTGGATTTCTCAGACTTTTAAGACTAAAATAGGGCTTTTGGGGGCAGGAAGTAAGAGGACTCCCACCTAAATTAATTAACTTTTTGCTGTTCATGCAATCACAGGCCCTATCTACCCCCTTCATTTGGAAGCTGCTGTTGCAGTTCAGCTAAACTCGATGCTGTTATCTGAAAGATGGCAAGTGTCTTGCTGGGGATAATTATTTTCAGGAACAGGCAGACAACATTTTCATTTCCCTTGCCTAGTGTGTCATCAGCTGCTCGTTCTGGAGTTCCATATTAGTGCATGTTTGCACAGGGGATTGGCATGTGGGAGCTGGCCAGTTTTGGGTGTATCCACACTTCATGGCACGGCTCTTGCTCCAGGAGAGGGCTTAGGCTGGCTCTGTGCAGCCACTTAGGGTTTTCAGCTAATGGGGAGGGAGTTACTGGAGCTTTAGGACCGGGCTTTTCCTGCCTGGGCTGCTCAAGGTGGAGTTACCCAGGAAAGGAGAGGGGAGCAGGTGACAGGAGGAGCATTTGGGGCAGTTTTATGGTGCCAGTCGAGGAATCTTGGCTGTAAATGTTGTGGAAAGCTCCGGGAGAATGGTTTGGTTCTGTGCTGGACCCGTTCTGGGATGGGGCCACTGCTGAGCTCAGGATCACAGAAATGCCACATCCAGGCCAGCTCCAGGGACGGGGGCTCCAAACCCCCTGGGCAGCTCCTGCCAGGGTCTGAGGACCCTTTCCATGAGGAAATTCCTGCTTTTCCATGAGGAAATTCCTGCTCTGCCCAGCCTGCCCCTCCCCTGGCACAGCCTCAGGCCGTTCCCTCTGCTCCTTTCCCTCATTGCCTGGGAGAAGATTCCAAACCCCGCTTGGCTCCAGCCTTTCAGCTGAGCCTGGCTTTGGAGCTGCTCCTTATCCCCCTCCTGTTGTCTGTTTCTAATCCAGCCTTACCGTGGGACTGTTGGTCATCACCAAACTGGTCTGTTTAAACTGAAAAACATAAAGTAAAATTCAAAAATAAAAGGTCATTTATTGCCCTGGTTGCCTCTGTGGTGTTCGAATTGTGTGGGCTTGAATTTCTTCCCTCTAAACCCTCACCCCAGCACTTCTTGAAAAATGTATATAAATAGGAGAAAATGTAGTAATAATAACTATTATATATATATACGGGGAAATTATCAGCTATAAACCACCTGTAGAGTCTTCATTTAGAACAAAAAGTGATTTAAGTTACCTGTTCTTTCCTTACACAGCTCTAAATGTGTGTTTTGCCTTCCAACTGAAGGATCTAAAACATAAATCGAGTAGGGATGGAGCTGAACTTGTAAGTCTGAGAAGGAAATAGTTGTGTTTTATGAGAGTAGAAGTTTTGGTGCCTCGAGCTGGATGGCACCCACCTTGTTCTGTCAGTAATTCCAGGGAAAAAAGTCCTGGATTCATAAATCCCGCGTTTTCCTCAGTTAAAAATACAAATATGCTTTTCTTCACCCTTCAACTTTGTATTTGTTCCTTTTGTTACCTGTATGTACAATACTACTTGGAATAGGTAATATAATTTCAGCTTTGTAGCACTTGTCTCAAAGATGGCAAGTTCGTGGAGTTCCATGAAAATAGAGATTGTTTTTTGTGAAGGTACCACGGAAGTGTAAAATAACTGTTGGTATTTAAGCATTCATGTTGATATCAAACCTAATATTGAAAGATAAAAGGTCATTAAACTTCTGTTCTTTTTTATTTCAGGTTTCCTCTCAAAAAACCTTCGAGGTGAGTTCCTGAAATTTGGTTTTTTCTCTGTATTGTAAATTATGCTGCAGCATTTTTTGCAGGGGGAACGCTTTTAAAAGTTCAAAAAAATATATGTACAAACACAGCTTGTAGTACCCATTACAGATGTGAGGAAATCCATATCCAGATGGGGATAAGGTGCCAAAAATAGATTTTTTTGGTGTTGTCCTTGGCATAGGGTGACCATTTGCATGCTGTGACATGGCTGGGGGCTCATCTTACCTGAGATTTGAGATGCTCAGGGAAGGAAGGGGACACTTGGTACAGAATGTGCAGGTGCTTCCCTTCTGGGAGCATTCTAAATCTTTAATTCTGGCACGCTGAGATATTTAAAGTTTGCTGGGAGAGTTAAGATTTCAGGAGGGGTTTTTTCCATTAAATTTATTTGGCTTTTAAGATAAAATATGGGCTGATGCTGAGTGATAAAGAGAATGCACTTGCTGTTACCAATTCTGGAGGTTACCAAGACTGTTCCTGGAACCTTGGATCCACTCCCAGAGATTGCAAGGGAGATCATTTTCCCCTTTGAATTCCACCTGGGAATAAATTTTTTAAGCGAACTCGATGCCTGTGTTTTGATGTGAATTTCTGGTGAGCAGGCAGGGCTGGGTGAGGTTGGTTATGAGCTGTCAGGCTGCTCCTGGGGGCTCTGGTGTGAGGATTTTGTGCTTTCCTGTGCCCCAGACACGGCAGCATTCTGAGCAGAGAGTCTCCAGCTGACAAGAAGCAGAAGGTCGAACGCTGCAGCAGCACCCACGACTTCGATCCCACAGGTAAAGTCCTAAAATTCAGGAAGAAAACCCAAACAAAAGCGCTGGGAAGCGGAATAAAAATGATTTTAATGTGGTTTTCAGAGCTGCGTTGTCCTGCAGAGGCAATGTGGGCATTGAAATGAACGTGGGCTTGGTTTTAAACGTTTTCGTAATCAACCTGGATTAGTGTATCAGTAAATAATTACAACTACTTCCACTTTCAGCAAAGTCGGGAGGCAAAGGCTGTAATTAGCTGTGAGGAGTTCTTTAGTGAAGTCTGAAATTGGAGATGTGGTTGGCTCAGCCAGGGCTGGGTTTCCCTGCTGGGGTTTTTAGTTTTTGGGAGTTTGTTTTGTTCTTTAGGAGATTCTGATCCCTCTCTGCCTCTTGCGAAGTGAATTTGTGCTTCCCAAGGTGACACGTTGGAAGATAAACACCTCATTTCAAAGGATTTATCATCCTGCTTTTATTTAGCCTTCCCAAAGGTTGAATTAGGGAAATGAGGGATTCTTGTTCTCTCTGAAACACTCACCCAGTGCCTGCTCATGAAATGCCTGCCCGGCTCCTGTCTGAGCCTCCTGGCCCCATGCAAGGTGCATTTTTCCTGTCCCTGCATTCAGGCTTTTCCCTGGGGCTTTGGGGAGCACAGGGGAGGTGAATGAAAGGAGGGCACAACTTGTA
Source organism: Melanocharis versteri (assembly GCA_013397845.1). NCBI lineage: Eukaryota > Metazoa > Chordata > Aves > Passeriformes > Melanocharitidae > Melanocharis > Melanocharis versteri. The sequence continues at coordinate 179,526 of VZTG01001714.1, forward strand.
GGATTTGGGTTTTTTTGTGCACGAGGCTGATGTTTATGAACCACCCTGGTGGTGGTTTCTGCCGCTGGCTGCATGAGTCCTTCTAGTGCACAAAATAGATGAAAATGGGTTTTAAATGCCAGTTAAAAACATCCTGTGAGGGAAAAAACCCCTGGTTTAGTGCTCATCTTCTTTTTGTTTGTCCTTTGAGATAGGCAATGTAAAATTGTTTCAGGTTGGGGGAGGTGTCAGGCTGGGAACTCGTTTTGTAGAAGGAATTTAATTTCTCCAGAAACAAACTTCAGGAATCCTGTAATCTTAATTTGCAGGGAGTCCCTGCAGTGGTGAGAGCTGTTACCTGGCCCTGTGCTTGTGGTTTGATAGGGGAGCTCTGCAGAGCAGCCTGCAGAAAACCCTTTTCTTTTTGAGGGGTGAATTCAGGGTGCTGAACTGCTGTGCCTGTGCTGATTATTGACTCTGGGGAGAGTAAATTGTCCTCATTGCCAGAGGCTCCGTGCTCGGACTGGTTTTCATCTGTAGTTACTGCAGGGAACTCCTTTGGTTGTGTCCTAGCTCCTGTAACAGATTCTGTGTGCTGTTACCTGTGTCTCCGTGTATTATTCACCCCTTACTCCAAGTGTTCCACCTGTGTTTTGTTCACATCTTATTTGTGTTTTGCACGATTTAACCCGATAAATCCAAGTCTGTGTTTTTTTCACGAAGTTCGTTGGTTTTTTGTTTTGTTTTTGTTTTTTTTTTTCTCATGTTTGGTCTCCATATTTTCTATATCTCTCTCTCCTTTTCTCCTGCTCTCGTGCAGATAGCTCCTCCAAGAAGACAAAGTCTAGTTCTGAGGAGAGTAGATCCGAGACGTATGGTAAGCCAAAGCTGCAGCCTCCCCCTGGGCAGCTCCTGCTTTTCCTGTCTGTGCATCCCAGGCTTTTCCCCTCCCCTGATCCGCATGGTTGGCTCTGCAGCAGGGACTGCCCTTCATCCTGCTTCAGTTCTCAGCTTGGAGTGTGCTAGTGGCTGGAAAATGTTTAATTTGGCACGTGAGGATTTGTCCCTGGCAGTGTGAGGATACGGCTCCCGAAGGGGTTTGTGCTTGCAGGAAGGTCTGTGCCACCTTCTCACCGTGGAGGTTGGAGCAGGAAATTCATCTCCCCGCGTTGTTTGTAGGTGTTCTCTGTCAGCTCCTTTGGACAGAAATGGGAAAACGTATCTGTGGATAATTTAAATAAATGTAAGGATGTGAACTTCCCCGTTCTCTGTCCCGGGGGAGGGAGTGACCCTGCACTCCTGGGTGTGTTGGCTGCAATAAATGGCACGAGACAAGTTTGGGATGGGAATGTCCCCTCACATCCTGCTGTTGTCCCTTCCCCAGCAGGGGCTGTTTGCTCCCTCAGCTTTCCCAGCTGTGTCACTCCTGGGCTGTGACACTCCCCATCCTGTAATGACTTCCTCCATTTCCAGTCTCTGTAGATATTTGCATTCAGACCTTAGAATTTAGAAGGTAATAAGTTTTCACAAGTTGTTTTTTGGATCCTAGCAGCATCTTCAGCCCCTTGGACTTGGGCTGAGTCCGGCTGCATTTCTTGTTTCCAAGTGTGCATGTCCTGACTCCAGTCGTGGGTTGCCTTTCTTGTCCTTTCCTGTTTTTTTTTTTAATTCATGTTTAAAACAGTCTGTGACATTTCTGATTTTAATCTGTCCAGAAAATTGCTGCTGCTTAACCTGCTGTGGGCTTTTGGATGCAGTGACTCTTCCAGAATCCTCAGCTTTATCATTCCACTGGAATAAAACTGCCAGGTGCTCATGGCTGTGCTCCAGCTTCTTAACCCACCTCTGGAATATAAAATCATGCTGCCAGAGCAAGAAACACTAAAAAATAACCAAACAACACCAACCCTGCAGAGTTTAAACCAACATAGGCATGCTGGAAAAAGCTGGTGCAGTTTGGGGAGGTGTGTCCTGTTCTTTCTGTGAGATCTCTTCACTTCCCCGTGAATTTTGAATCACACACTATGTTTTTTGGTGGGTTTTTTTGTTTTTTTTTTTTTTTTTTAAAGAAAAGTAATATGATAGTCACGTTCCTCAGGGTGTGAGAGTGTTCCCTCAGAAGCTGTAAACAGCTTTGGAGGGTGCCTTGATGGAAAGCTGTCTCGGGGAGAGCTGGCTTGCTGCAGCTTGTCGTTCTCGCTGCCACCCTCCCAGGGAATGAGCAGGGAAAGGGATTTGGGGATGGTTTTCTGGATTTGAAGCCAGCTTAGTCAGGAGAACAGATCCCTGTGCTCGTTTTTGCCCGGTGCTGCTTCCCCACGAGGTGCTGGAGGTGCTGTGGGTTAATGACAGGAAACATTTGCTGGAACATCTCCGTGTTTATCCCTCTGCCCCAGCCTGGCTTTCCACGTGTGCCAGAAGCAAACACAACTTCCTGACGGCAGCTGGGACTTCCCCAAAGCTTCCTGCAGATGCTGTCCCTGTGTCCTGGGAGCAGCTGCCACTCATCCTTCCTTTCCAGTGGCCTTGCCCTGCCTTTTGTCTGCTTTTCCCAGGTTTCTCTGGAATGTGTGCAGAGCTCTGCTGTTTGCTTTGGAAGGCACCAAACTATTCCAAACCCTCCAAGTAGAAACGCTGTGCTGATATTTTCCTCGCTGCTGACTGGATGGGGGCTGGAAAGGGAATAATAGGGAAAGCTGGAGTGACAGCAGGAAAAGGAGGTGTGGCTTTGGTGGGTGTTTGTTCTCACCTCTTGAGATTTTTAATTAAGGAGCCAGAATTTCTTGAAGTGTGTGAGTGGCTTGGAAGGGCAGAGTGGTCAGGGAGGGAAATTGTTCTGATGCACAGAAATTAATTTATAGTGACATGAAGCTCTCAGTGAGATGTTTTCTTTCATAAATCCAACCATCTCATGTCTGTACATGCAACAGAATTCAGATTATCAGGAGAGACACTGAGTGTAGTTTGTTATTTGTTAATAACAAATTGTAGTTTGTTAGCTGTAATTTGGTAATTAGTACCATAATCTCCTATGGTATTTAATATCTTTTTCTCAAAGTAGTATTTTCATCTCTTAAATGAACTTAAAGCTGAAATTACCTTGCAGGGTGGTAGGTGAGGTATCAGTTTCTCTTTCCTTTTCCTCACAACTTGGTTGCTCTCCAAAAATATCTTCCTTTGTATTTAGCAATCATCAATTTCTGGCCTAAATATCAGCCTGGACTTGACACAAACTCTTTCACATGTTTTCTGCAGCTTTGTGATAAGTTTTTGATTTTTGTTTTGAAACCCAGGTCTGAGATGTTTTTAAATTGAAACTTACTCTCCCTGGGGTTTTTTTGCAGTTCTTACCAGCTTCGTGTCTTTATGTTGTGGCCACCGTTTTTCCAGAGAAATTTGCCTTTATAAAAGTTCTGTTTCTCTTTGTGGAGCAGCATTTCTGGCAATATTTTATAGACAGAAAGCTTCCCAAATGAAGTGAAACATTTGGCCCAAACTCTCAAAACCCCAAGGAGTTTGGTTTTTTGTTTATGGAATGATTCATTTCAGTTCCCTCTGTTAAACTGCATTTTCCTGTGGTGGCCTCATGCCCCCAGGGGAGATTTAGTTCCCCAATCTCAGCTCCCAGGCCGTGTCCTGCAGACTTGGGAGATGCAATTCACATCCCTTGGAATCTCAGGGTGGTTCTGGTTGGAAGAATCCTTAAAAATGATTTTGTTCCAACCATTCCATGGGCAGGGACATCTTCCAGTGGCCCAGGCTGCTCCAAAGCCCATCCATCCATCCTGGTCTCTCCATTCTCTCAGTCAGGCTTTTAGAGTGAACCCCTGCTCTGTTTGCTGCTGAAGAAATTCCCTAATTCGTTAAATAACTTCCAAATAGGATGTAGAGAAGAGAAAAATAAAAATGGTCTTCCCAGAGCAGCTGTTGGACAGCCCAGATGTGTCTGGCCGGGCTCTTGGGACAATTATTTTGGCCGTGGGGTGTGGATGACCTTGAGAAGTGCAGACTTTGCCCTTCCACCATGCCAAAGGCACTCCTGGAGCAGGGCTGGAGAAGGGAGAGGGACGAGTGCCACCTACTGAAGCTCCTCTCAGCTTTCCGTGCAGTTTTTCCTCTCTGCTTTCACTTTTCATTTTAACCTCTTTAACTCCAGCACGCCTTTGGCTGTTTTGTTGTGCTCCTGGCTTGAGGCTCCACCGGTGAGTTTGAGGGAATTTTCATCTCCGTGAGGACAAAAGAGATGAAGATTTTATGAATTTTGTGAATCCACTCACTGAATCTAGACACTTTGATTTTAAAGCATAGTTAAGTGATGTCTCCTAACTTCATAACATAAAGATACTGTTAAGGGAAAGCAGAAATGGGAATAAGATGATAATTGATTTGATTTGAGTACTGTCAATGATGAATTCTGTTGACTTTGTAATCCTCACTGAGTTTCAGCTGGAGAAAGTGAAATACCATGGTGAGCTGTTTCAAAATGAGCAGAGTAAAAGCACTGGGAGGGTGGTTGAGGCAGGGAGGTGATCTGGTCCTGCAGGTCACAGTGTTACATCCAGGAAACTTTCAGATAACTTCATTAAAGTCACTGTAAACTGTGTCTCAGTCAAGCATGGTATCTCCTACACCTCATTCCAACCTTTTATATTGGATTAGGAGAAGGAGTAAGTGTTTGTCCCTTATCTGAAGGAAACAAGTCCAGGAAAAAGCAATTTTGGACTAATTTCAGGTCAAGTTGTCCTAATTTCAGTTGTTTCTCCATTCTAAGTTTATAGGGTGGTCTTGGTTGAAATGGAGGCTTGTGGGGTAAGAGAGTTTAACTTGAATAAACTTGAATTAAATTAAATCCCACTCTGCCAGGTCAGTTTATGTTGCATGGGCACTGCTTTGGCATCAGGCTCATCCAAGGAGGAGCGTGATTAGTAGATCCAAGGATTATTGCTTCTGGAGAAAAAGAAATCCCGTGGCAGAGCAGAGTCAGGGCTCTCGTGTGGCTTCAAACGAGGCCAGTCCTCGTGAGTCAAAAGTTGAGTTTAGAGCCTTACTCATCCGACCTGTGGGGCTGGCAGGGAGCTGGAAAGGAGCTGTTTCTCTGAAATAGCACCAGTTCCCACACCCCAGCCCCAGGCATCATTCTTGGGAAGTGAGGCTTCAAGAAGCTTGGTCATATAAAAGAAGGGGAGGTGCAGGAGGGAGAGGCACCTTCCTGCACTTCTCCCTGTGCACCGGGGGTTAAAGGTGGGATTTTCCTTTCCATCCCTTCCCCAGCCCTGCAGAGGTCAGGTGTCCCATGCTTCGCTCGTGCTTTGCTGGCAGGAGGGGAATTCCCGGGATGTGATGGTGCTGCAGAAGTCCTGGAGTGCTTTTTCCACTGCTCCCACACCCATTTCCATCGGTGCCACACGGAGGAGAACAGGACTGGCTGGGCAGGCAGTGCTGGCTCTTGAGGCTCCTCATTTCCATGGGGAGTTGCTCCCGAGCAGTGAAAGGAGCCGTGGTGGTTTGGGAGCAGTGTGAGACACAGGAAGGACTCCCTGCTCTGTTACCATTCAGCCCTTAAAACCCATTCCAGAAAAGCCAGTCTGGCTGGGACAGCATCCTCCCAGTTCCCCGTGTTCCCTCCATACCAAACAGAACTGCTGCAGTTTTGGATTTATTCGGGAGAGCTCTGATTCTTTTTCAAGGTGCCAGTGTAGGAATTTTGCCTGCTGTGCCTTTGGAAATGGAAAAGCAAAGCAAGCTGTTACAAGGAAGGGTGATATAAATAAAAGAACATCGGGGGAGCATTTACAGAGTTCCTGAAGTCACTTTTCAGGATGAAGGCTCCATTGTGGGAGGCTTTTTGCAGCTGCTCCTAGGAAGGTGCTTGGCAAGGAATATGCCAGGGCTGCTGCTTGCTTTGGTTTTGTCTTTGCCTTATTTCATTTCTAGGTGAACAGAAGGCATCCCCAGCATTCCACCTGGTCCAAATGCTACCACTAAGTGAATTTATCCCTGCACCAGCATTTGTGTTCACATTATACTGAGTATGCCAGGAAACAAAACAAGTTGCCTTTGATGTCTCACAGCAAGTTAAAGGAGGGGCAGATTCAAACTCATCTCCTGGGATTTTGGCCCTGGACTGGTCTTTATTTCAGAAGTCCCGTTCAGGGCAGTTCAGTATGTCTTGTGCTTGTTCACCTCTGCTGTTCTGGCTCTGTGCAATATTTCACCTGGAGCAGAACGTGCCCCAGGAGGAGATTTCAGCTGAGAATTGGGGGAGCTTTTCCTGATCAATCAATCTGTTTTAGCCCAACCTCCTCATATTACTCTGGAGGATTTGTGCTTCTGTTTTAGTGCAGCTTATAGGAGCTGAGGTGTTTTTGGTGGTGCAGCAGCACCTGACAGCCCTCTGAACTATTAATGCAGACAAAGGAAACCCTGCTCATTGGTGTGGGTACTGCTGCTCTTCTTTACAAGCTGCTTTTCCCTCAGGTTGTGTCTGACGTGCCAGAGCTGTCTGCATCTCTGTTTTGTGTAGCTGGAGCAATAAGCTTGACCTGTCTTGACATCCCTCTCCGTTTCTGGACTGCAGCCCTGTTCTGTCTCTCCTGTATTTTCCCTGTGCCGTGTTGTCCCCGTTCCTTTGAGTACTGTGATTATCTGGGAGGATCAGGTTTTGGACTCATGCCTGGCTTGTGTCTCTTTGTGCTCCTGCCCCTCTCCGTGCTGCCCTGTCCCCCGTCTCGCCAGGCCTGGTGCAGAGGTGTGTGGTGATCCAGCGGGATGAGAACGGCTTCGGGCTGACGGTCAGCGGGGACAACCCCGTCTTCGTGCAGTCCGTCAAGGAAGGTGAGAGCACCCCCCAGACCTGCCAGCTTTCCGTGGGGATCCTGGAAATGTGTGTGAGCTGCAGCAGGAAACTCCAAACCCCTCCCAGGAGGGGTGGCTGCAGCTTGGGAAGGGATGTGCGAGGTCAGGGTTGGGCGCTGGGGGTGCAGTGGATTTATTCCTCTGTGTCTTCTCCCAGGCAGCCACTGACAGAAGGGGGGGACACAGCCTTAAGCTGTGCCAGGGGAAGTTTAGGTTGGACTTCTTTAGGAAGAAGAATCTTCTCTGTAAAAGTGACTGGGCACTGGAATTGTCTGCCCAGGGAGGGGATGGAGTCACTGTCCCTGGAGGGTTTAACAAAGCCTGGACGTGGCACTCAGTACCGTGGTTTGGTTGATGAGGAGGTGTTGGGTCATAGGTTGGACTTGATGATCTCAAAGGTCTTTTCCAACCTGGTTAATCCTGTGATCTGGTGGCTTTGGAGCTGACCTCTTGCATCCCAGGGGGAGGAAATGACTCTTTGGGACGTGGTGGGATCATGGCCTGGTGTATCCAGTGCCAGGTGAGAGCAAAACTGCTTTAGACTCGATACCTGGAGATTTTACTGAGAGAGGAAGCTTGGCTGAGTGCAGGAGTGTTTTGCATGTTTTACAGAAGTCTTAAAACCATTTTTGCTATAAATGATTGTATTGAAACAGGAACTAAATGATTTCTTGCCTCTCCAGATGGAGCAGCCATGCGGGCTGGAGTGCAGACAGGTGATAGAATTATCAAGGTAAGGGCATTTAAATTGTGAGAGAAATGGGTCCTTTGTATTAAATGAGCTCTTTCTCTGAAAAAAAAAATCATTGATATGTCTGCTGTGGTGTTGGCATTGGGAATGGTCTAAGCTTCGGTGTTCTGGGCATGACTGTCCTCCAGATCCTCATTTCAGAATTTTATGGACAAATTCAGAATCCTGCCAGGTTCAGGTATCACAAATACAATAAAACCAGAAATGGCAGGGAAGAGAAGGAAAAGGGAGTTGTTAATAATGACCTGTAAATAAATAGCCCATCTGGATTGTTGTTTTCCCCTTAACTGCCCCCAGATCCGTGTTCTTTTTCAATCCCAAGCAAGTAAGAAATCAAGTCAGTAACTTAAAAGACTCTGTAAACTATTGCTGCAAAATGCTACAGCAGCTCCTGACACAGATGGAGCTGGGATTTCAACCAGGCATTGAAATTAACGAATTAAATTAGCTACCCTGTTGTTTTTCTGCCCAGGCAGAGATGGATTCCTTTTTTTTGTTTGTCTGCCTGCTTGAGTTCTTTTGGTGCGTGCACAGTTTTCTTTTTGGAGAGCTCTGCTCGCTGAGATAAACGGTTAGAAGGATAAATTATTTGTCTGGTGGTGTCTTGAAAAAGGCAGTAATGGAGATGGGGGGGAAGAAAATGCTGCTGCTGCTCATCCTGGTGCTTGTTCTGTGTGGAATTGCTTGGAAATCAGGAGTTAAACACTGAATTTTCTCCTCTCCCTGCCCAGGTGAACGGGACTCTCGTAACACACTCAAACCATTTGGAGGTGGTCAAGCTGATCAAGTGTAAGTAGAGGCAGGTGGCTCTTCTGTCACCTTTAAAGCAGGACAGGCACCATTTCCAGGGCCCTGTCGAGTGACAAGGGTGAGGTCAGTGCTGAGAGATGGAGGGAGTCTGTGAAACAGGGAACTGAAATCGGAATTATTTTGACATCCTGTATTTAAGCTGATACTTTCTCCTGTAGCTTCTCCTTAACTTAATGGTTGAATTACCACCAAGCCTTGCCTGGGTGCTTTTTTCTTTTGTTTGCACCTTAAATACCACAGCTGGGCAGGCACATCACTGTGTGATGCCTTCACAGCCCTACAGGAAATACGTTCCTGGTGGATTTTCTTGTACAGGGAAGGAGGTGTTGATGGTTCCTCCCAGCCTAGTGTGGTTTATTCTGTGTGTGTGCACTGGAAATGGAACCTGCTGGGCTGGAAATCGGGTTGCTCGCTTTTATAAGGGCCGATTCTCATGGGAGTTTTTGGAATACCTGAGATTCGAACAGATTTATAGGCCGAGCAGTGCTCTGAGGTTTGCTGGTTTGGAGGAGGAACGGTGTGAGTTCTGTCTGCAGGGTGAGTGAAACCAGAGGAGCGTGGCAGTGTCCCCGTGTGTGACTGTGCCTGTCCTTGTGTCCCCACAGCGGGTTCCTATGTAGCTCTCACTGTCCAGGGGCGCCCTCCAGGCTCGCCCCAGATTCCCCTGGCGGATTCCGACGTGGATCTGGCAGCTTTTGGGCATATGTCTCCCATCATGGCATCCCCCCACTCGCCTGGCACGTCAGGGAATGCAGAAAGGATCACCAGCCCGGTGCTCATGGGGGTAAGGGTTTGGAGCTCTCTTTCCAAAGGAGAAATGGAGTCGGGTGGGTTTGGCCTGAATTTTTTTGTACTTCACATTGGCATTGGGATATTTATACTGTCAGTGGGTGTTTATTCACTTACGAAAAAGCATTTTGCAAGTAAAAATACCCAGTCCTATCTGAGATGATAGAAATGCAGGTTTTCAAAGTGTTGATAGCTGTTCAAAATTAAGAATGCCTAGGATGGGGTTTGAAATTTGAATTGTTTCTCATAGGGCTTTTCAGAGCCTGTGTTTAGGAAGTAGGTGAAAGATGTGCATGTCCATTTTCCTTACCTGCCCAGCTGCCCCAGCAAACCCAACCTTAATCTCTCTGTATTTCCTAGGAGGAGAATAACATTGTCCACAACCAGAAGGTGGAGATTCTGAGGAAGATGCTCCAGAAGGAGCAGGAGAGGCTGCAGGTACTGGAGTTGTGCAGGTTGGAGAGAAGCGATGAGAGAGGGGTCGTTAAATCACAATTTATTAGCAGAGCTGTGTGAAACAGACTTTCTGTGGCAGCTCCTCACAGGGTGTGCAGATGTGCTGGTGATAATTTCAAAGAGACAAACAATTGTTTTGCAGTTCCTGCAGGAGGAGTACAGCCGGACCCCCTCCACCCGCCTGCTCAAGGAGATCCAGGAGGCAAAGAAACACATTCCTCAGCTGCAGGAGCAGCTGTCCAAGGCCACGGGCTGCTCTCAGGTAACACGGGGTCAGCCTGCTCTGGGGAGTGCTCCCAGGCAGAATTCTGGGGTGTTCTGGGCAAGCTGGAGTTGCTTGGTCAGGCAGGCTGCACCCTCTAGAGCTGAGATTTGTCAGGCACTGGAATGTTAAGCAGGATGTGGAGTGGGTTTTACAGCGGGCTCTCAGCTCATCTGTGAAAAAACTGCTTTTAAGAGCAAGTGCAAGCAATGATGTGTTTATTATCTGTCAGTGCAACTTAAAATACACCCCTGAAGTAATTCTTGGCAGCTTTAAACAATTTTGCTTTCGAAAAAAAATAAGTGTAGGCTGTGTCATGTTTCTCTTTTCTCCTGCGTTAGAAGTGCTGAAAACTTGGTGTGGTTTTTGTTGTTTTCTCTTAGAAAAGCACTGCAGCCTTTTCTAGATAAATTAAGAAGGTTTTATGAGTGCCGTGAGCTACCTGGCTTTTGAAAGAGCTGATGTTTAAGGATGGTCTCTTGAAATATTCTGCAGTCTCCCAACTCCCTCCCATCTTTCCAGGATGGAGTCCTGTCCTCCAGGTCGGTGTCGGAGTCGCTGCAGATCAGCGAGGGGGAGGCCGAGAGTGGGGACAGTGGCAGCAAACTGGATTTCAGCAGTGACAGCCCCTCCAGGCCCAACAGTGACATTGCTGATGTGAGTGTGGGGCAGCCCCAGGGCTTTGCTTCTCTCCCTCTTGCATCTGGGTGTCCTTGGCAGATTCTGTGTGTGTTGTCCTGTGGGACTCTGTGCATTACTGCAACAGGCTCCTCAATACCCACCCAAACCTTTTCCCTTTAAAACCTGTTCTGTTGGACTGGTATGAGAGACTGGGAGAGAATAAATGTTGGGGTTTTATCCAGGATTAGATTGTCCTGGCATTAATCCCTGTGACCAGACAAAGCAAGATGGATGCCAGCATCCTGCTCAAAACTCATTTGCCAATTAGAGCATCTTGGAAGGGAATATTCCAACTGCAGCAGTGTGACTCAGATCCAGGCAGCTTGCCCTGGAAGTGGGAAAGAGCCTTCCTGCTACCAAATCAGCTTCAATTCCTGCCACCAGCACAGGCTCTTAGTGAGTTCACTCATTAGTTATCAATCTGTGTGCTCCTGTGCTCTCCCTTGCCGCCTAATCCTTAATTAAGTCACTGTCTGATTAGTGCAGGGGAATTGAGACTCTCTGCTTGGATTTGGCCTAAGTTTGTTGATTAACTTAAGGATGTGGGAGCTAAGTTTGCACCAGCAGCTGGAAGTGAAAGGGAGGTGGGTCAGATGGGAGCATCCACGACTCTGTTTTGAAACATTCCAGCTCCAAATCTGACCAGATCCCACTCAGTGTTTGTGTATAATAAATGCACAACAGAATTCCTAATTATCTTCCTAATAATCATCATCCCATCAGTATTGGGGATGGTATTTGATCCGTGATTGGCACACCAAACATTCCAGCTTTTCAATCCAGCTCGGAGAAACTTACGGATCAGGAGCGAAAGGAACCTTTGGAAGTGGAAAGAGCTCAGCAGCTGGGAAAAAGCCAGGCTGGAAAACAACAGCCTGAGCTGGAAAAACCTTTGGACGCACTGAGGATGAGCCAGCAGCACGTGGTTTTTGCAAATAAGGCTCTGCTGGGCTTCCTGAGCAAGAGGATTGCTGGGAGGTGGGAGAAGAGAGCTGAACTGTGAGAAAAGGTGGACAGAGCAAGGAGAAAGCCAAGGGCTGGGGATTTTACAGCTCTGCTGTTGCTCACTGTCACCAGATTTCTGAGCAGCACTTCTGTATTCAGTTGAGTTTTGGGGGTTTTTTTTGTTTAAGTGTGCTTGTAGGACAGAGACAAAAACTCTGGTTTTTCACACCTCCTTTTCCTGTGAGAAAGGAGAAGTTTTTGGCTGTTGTGGCTGACAGACTTCACTGTGCAGTTCTGCCTTTCCTGGATTTGCTGGTACTTACCAGATCTGAACTTCCCTCTTTCCCAGAGTCCTCGCAGTGGCCTGAAGGAGAGGATTTATCCAGATGAAAGCCCAGAAAAGGCTGAGCTTCAAGATACTGTGAGTACAAAACATCAAGTGTCACAACAGCATCTCCTCTAATGGGCCCATTAAAATCTTGCTGCTTCCCCCCACTTTCTAAATGGAGCATGCCTGAACTTTGCTTTAGAAAATAAAATGCAATTAAAGTGGTGCAGGGAAAGTTAATTAGCTGAGTAAATGTTTATGGAGCTTAAGAGCAGGGCCATTTAGAGGCGAGAAATATCTAATCAGCAGTAAAACAGCTGGGCCTGGAATGAGGAGAGCACTTGCACGTGTTTTATTCCTTGAGTCCAGCCTTTTTTTAGGATGTTCAATCATTTGGAGGCTGGAATTTCCAGCAGGGCTACAAGTGGAGCACAGCAGGAAGTGCAGACCTGCCTGAACACATCATCATCCTTGGGATGACTCGTGGATTCTCCTTCCCCTCATCTGCCTGTCTTCCCAAAGCCAGCTTTCCCCCTCTGTGCAGAGATGGCATCTGGCCCGTGCCACGTGCTCGGTGTGCTCTGATGCAGCTGCTCCTGAACCTCCTGAGTGCATTTTGGGAATGTTTGGATCCTGGGAGAGGCTTTTGGGAGGGGGATCCGAGGTGGAGTTTTCGAAGAATTACAGTGATCAGAACATCCCCAAGTTTTGCAGTGAGGGACAATCACAGCCTTGTGCTTTTCTTCCTTCTCTTCCCCAGGATTCCCAGTCCAGCGTTGGAAGTCCCCTGTCCCGAGTGGGGACTCAGATCATTGGAGCAGAGGATGATGATTTTGACACGGAGCAGGAGCAGGTGACTTTCAGCCTTTTTTCCCATGCAACCAGAATTCTGTTCCCCTATTCCTAAACCACCTTATTTGTGCTGAGCACTCCTTGTATGGTGAAATAAGAATTAGGGGATGGGATTCCTCTTATTGCTCATCTTGCCAAATAGAAACATTTGGGGAGCTTATGACAATATCCATCTTTGAATCTTTGTTACTCTTCTTTCTGATCCTAACTTCCAGCTTTCTAGAAATTAATGTGCCTTATTTCATTTTCTTTAGTTTCTGTTAAATCCTGAATTATTGTCACAGCAGCATAGCTACTACGTATTTACTCCGAATTATTTTAGCTGTCCTTTCTCTTACTCCTGAATAATTCAGATGTAATTCCCTGTATCCCTGCAGATTAATGGGCAGTGCAGCTGCTTCCAGAACATCGAGCTCCTGAAATCCCGCCCAGCTCACCTGGCTGTTCTCCTGCACCACGTGGTGTCCCAGTTTGATCCTGCAGCACTGGTGAGAAGCTCTGGAATTGTTTCCTTGGCTCACGTTCGGGAATCTTCCCCAGAATTTACCAGACCTTGTGTAGCACTCACTGCCATGACCTGGCAAGGAGAGAAACTCAGACCCTGTGCAGGCCTGAGGGGGATAAATCCTCGTTTATCTCCTCAGATAAATGGAGAAGCACAAAAAGAATTGTTTCCTTTACATTTGGCTGCTTGCAAATAATTATTTCTCTCCTGAAAGCCTCTCATTCCACCCCAGGGTGTGGGATTAGTTGTCTCCAGGGCAGGTTTGACCTCTTTGTGCTCCTCTTCCAGCCCCTTCCCTCTCCCCCCGCTGCCAGGGCACCTCCCTGAGGAGCTGGGAGAGGTTTAACCCAGCACTGCTGAATTCCTGGAAATATTGGAAAGAAAACTTGGAGTTTTCATGGTTTTCACCTAATTTCTCACCCTGTTGTTCCCCACAGCTGTGCTACCTTTACACAGACCTGTACAAACAGACCAACTCCAAAGAGACCCGGCGTGTTTTCCTGGAGTTTTACCAGTTTTTCCTGGACAGAGCTGCAGTAGGTTCCACTTGTTTTCCTCATTTTCACACACTTCCAGAGAGTTGACTTTGACCTTTCTCCACTCACCTGAACTGCAAAAAACTGAGGGGGTTAAAGCCCTCCAAGAGAAATAGTTTTAAAAATCAAAATTGGGATAATGCTTAATAAATAACGTCATAAAATGTAATAATGTAATAAAAGTTTTAAGTGTTCTTGTGGAAATGTTACCAGGAAAATGAATGGCCTCAGATGCCTGGTAACAAAATAAATCCCAGGGGATTTGTTGTTGACAGGAGAAGTAGTTTAGTGGTAGGTAAGCAAGTTCTGGCTCTTCTGCATTGCTTTTAGTTAATAATTGCTGTGGGTATTGATGTGGCTGTTCCAAGGATTGGGAAATTACACGTTTATTGTTGGAAAGCTGAGAAAATCCTTTGCTGTCATGAATTAAACTCCCAGAAGCTGCAGCAGAGGTTTAGATACCACATGTTCATCTTAAATAATCCTGTGAATTATTAAATATTCATGAATCTCCCGTTTTCAAGCCAGCAGCTGCTCAGATGGGATGATTTTGGCTTTGGAGGGAATTCCCTTGTGTGATTTGTGTGTTTTATTGGGGTGCTGGTTGCTCTGTTGGTTCTCCCAGCCTTTCTTTCCTTTTGCAGAACCTGAAAGTCCCAGTTCCAGATGAAATCTCCTTGGAATTAGGTAGGGGGCTGTGTTTGTGGGAGGGAAAGGCAGGGGCTGGGTTCATCCAGGGAAATGACTTTATTGAAGTAATTTATTGAAGGTGGGGACTGTTCCCAGAGGAATAATTGAATTTTGTGATGAATTTTGTGCCTCACAGACAGGAGAAGGCCAGAGCTCCTCCCTGAAGAGCTCCACCGCCAGTTCATCCAAACCATGCAGGATAAAGTCTGTCCAGAGGTTCAGAGGAACCTGGAAGATTTCAGGTACCAACATCTCTCTGTGGAGTTTGCTTTTAATTCATATTTGATTTCAATCAGCATCTTCAGCACGGGGAAAGCTGAGGGACACAATAATTCCCCTTGGATTGGGTGGGAATATACCAGGAATATACCCTGTGACCAATCCTTAAATGAAGTCATCAATTGCAGTCCTAGAGCTTGGATTCTTCATTCCTTGCAGCTGCCTGAGGAAATGTCTGTTTTCTTAGGTGTTGTTCTATAAATCTCTCTTACTGATTGTGTTTATAATCAGCTTATATATTTTTTTTTCCTTTCCCTATTTTCCTTCACTCTCCCCTTTGGGCAGGGAATAATCCCCTTTACAGAGCTGTCACGGGCGTGGAGTAGAAGTTGATAATTAATTTGCTTTTTCATGTGGAATGCTCCGAGCTCCATGCCAAGCTCAGTAACGAGCTATTTCATACCTAAAAAGCTCTCAATCCACGCGGATTCTGTAAAAAAGCATCCTTCCCTATTGTGACAATGAAACCTGTGGGACTCTCTGAGTCTGCTGCTGCCAGTCCCAGGGCAATATCCAGCTCCAGGTGAGGCTTCCTGTGCCCTTTTCCAGGCAGAAACGCAGCATGGGGCTGACGCTGGCCGAGGGGGAGCTGAGCAGGCTGGACGCGGAGCGGCTGCGCGACCGCAACGCCGTGGAGAAGGAGAGGACCTGTGCAGAGCAGATCATTGCCAAGATCGAGGAAGTCCTGTAAGTGACAGCAAATACAAAAGTAGGGGTAAAGGGAGAAAAAAATAATAGGGGTGCTGCCTCAGATGTGGGAGAAGCAGGGTGAAGGAGTTGGGGAGTGGAATTGGATGTCGCTGTGTTTGTGTTGCTGGCCATGGGTGTTTGTTGGGTGATGACAGGCAGGACTCAGCCAGGAGTGAAGTGGAGGCTGTTTTGTCCAGGAGGCTGCTGTGCAGTCCTGCAGGGAGTGCTGCCATTGTCAGCTGTGATCATTATTAGAGCAGAGCCCTTCTGCTGTAGAAACAACAGCTTCACAACCCATTTTCTCCTTTCATGTGGGCTGAATCCAATTTCCGCAGCTGAACCTTCATTTTGGATTCTTGATTTTATTTTTTGCCCCTGCTGGGACTGCTGAACATTCTAAAGGACACTTCAACACAACTGCTGATGCTCCGGGTGGGTGGGACCGGGTGTTAATTGGGTTTTGAGTTTCATTTTAAAACCCTTTCTTGTTTTTAGGATGACATCTCAGCCTCTGGAAGAAGACAAGAGGTAATGGAAGCTGGGGGAGCTTGGGCTGTGTTGTGCTGATAGAACACGACAGCCCTCTCCTGGCTGTTCCTCCAACACTCATCTCCTGAATCCCCTGGCATAAATGATTCGAATTCAGAGCATCAGCCTCTGCTTTGCTGATCTTTGTTGCCTGTGTTTCACATCTTAAAAATTACTGTCACGGAGAGTTCGTGTTTATTTTCGATTTGTGTTGTAACTGCTTCGCTCTGCTCCAGCATTTCTTTTCTGTTTGTGCCTTGTCTGTTCAGTTTTTATCTGAGCAGCTTTTCCTCCACTCTTTGCAGTAATCTTTTACTGCTGCTTATTTTTACCATAACTCAAAGCTATAATGTGACATCAAATATGGTTTTCAATGTGGAATTTTAGGACCTTCTGTGTAATTCTCAAAATTGTGTTTTCACTTCGTGAGCTTCTGTGCCTTTTGTCGTGGAATGGTTTGGGCTGGAAGGGACCTTAAAGATGATTTAATTCCACCCCCAGCCATGGGCAGGGACACCTTCCACTATTCCAGGTTGCTCCAGGCCCTGTCCAGTCTGGCCTTGGACACTTCCAGGGATGGAGCAAGCTGTGCCAGGGCCTCCCCATCCATAAATTCCATCTTTGATTAACTCCATAATTTACAAAAGGATGAATTCTGATGTTGGCTGAGCCTTCCCATTATCTGTGAGAGTTTATTTCCATTCGTTTCATAACTTAATTTAATTTAAAAACCAACTTCTCAATAGAACCTTGGCACTTGACCTTAATTTTAGTGACTAAGTGTATTTTCCCGATATATTTCTCTTTAACCTCACTGGTTTTTCTGTGTTTGGCAGCTCCACGATGCAGTATGTGATCCTCACCTACATGAAACACCTGGGAGTCAAAGTCAAAGAGCCTCGGAACCTGGAGCAGAAGCGTGGCCGCATTGGTTTCCTGCCAAAAATCAAGGTACTGCTGCTGTGGCCACAGAGGATTTGTGTGCAATTCAAAACCCATTTCTGCAGGAAAAAATGGAAAATTGTTGTGATTTTCCACAGTTTCAAGAGGATCTGGGGTTGCTGGGCTGCACAGCAAGCCTAGGAGCTGCAGTTGGGTTCTGCATCTGTTTGGCAGACACGTGAATTAGAAATAATTGGAATTATTTCCTTTATCTCTACCCTTGAAATCACCTTGTTTTTCACAGTTAGTAAAACTTCGGGTGAGGAATCTTGTGTAGAACACAACCTTGAACCACAGGAGGGTCTCATTAAAGTTGTTGCCTTGTTTACTAAAGGTTGTTCTGGAGAATCTTGCCCAAACCCTCCTGGTTTGCGATGCAGGAGAGCTCTTCTCCCTGCCACCCCCACTTCCCCAGTTATATAATGAATATTTCCACCAAAACTTCGTCTCTGTGGGTGTGATCCCTTGTCTCCCACAGCGTGGGGGTGTATCTGGTCACAGTAGCTACTTATTTTCATCAGCATTCTAGCTTCCTTTGAAATACTGAGAGAGTTTCAAGCAGTTCTGCACTAACCGAAAAGGTGAACCAGTGTGAAACCTTTCTGAAGGTTTGTGTCCTCTCCCTTCTGCAGCTTTAGGGGATTAATTAAAATCTCAGTAAACAGCTGGATTCGAAGCAGGGAGTGATGAGTTTGCTTTTCTTTCCCTGCAGCAAAGCATCAAGAAAGAGAAGGAAGGAGAGGAGAAAGGGAAGAGGAGAGGCTTCCCCAACATCCTGGGCCCCCCGAGGAGACCGAGCCGACACGACAGCAGTGCAAGTATGGCAGCCCAGGAGACCCCCGTGCCCTGCTGGCCTGGAGGCCACAGAAAATCCTGCTGCCTTTACAAATTCGTGCCAGCAAGCCTTATTTCCTAATCCCCCACCTCCTAAACCTCATCCCACCCGTCCTGCCTCACCCAATCCCAGTCCTCTGGATTCGGACCCCACTTCTCCCAATTCCCTTCCAGCCCTATCTCACCCTGAGGGGTTGGGGAATCGAATTTTGGGCTGGGATTGAGCCATTTTGGGGTGGGATTGAGCCATTTTGGGGTAGGATTGAGTGGTTTTCAATAGGATCGAGTGAATGATTCTAAACTTCTTGTTGCTGAAATCCGGTTTCGAAGGCTCACAAACCTGTTCTGGTCCTGAAATGCTGCTTCTCTGACCACTGGAAACAGCACAGAGTCGTTTCAGCAGTGTGATGGTTCTCTCTGTGCAGTTGGCAGGGCCATGGAGATGCAGAAGCCCAGGCACCCCAAGCACTCACCCACAGCCTCCTCCGTGAGCCCGGAGCCCCCCGAGTCCAGCAAGATGCGGCAGAGTGGCTCCTCCAGCGATGGCACCGATGCCCCTTACCCCCCTGCCAACCCCATGTCCCCCCTGGCAATGGGGCCCTTCGCCTCTCCAGAGGGCAGCAAGGACAGTGACACAGGTAGGCTGGAATGAAGGATGGTTAAAGGCTGTGCTGTGAACAGGATGTGCAGAGCGCTGATGCAACGAGCCGGGCCAGTTAGGAAATGCTTTGATGTCATTAGAGCTGCTCTTCCTCACCTTAATCAGCTTTCCTCAATTAGGGAATCTGACCAGGAGCAGGAATGGTTGTTAGTGGGTTCTGCCACTGTGGCATGGGATCATCCAACAGGAAAAACCCAGCAGGTGCCACCCTGCGTCACTTGAAGCTTTTGTCACTGAGATTTGTTCTTTCCAGTCTGGGAATTGAGTTCCTCCAGCTCTGAGCTGAAATGAAACTGGAATCAGGAGGCTCTGGAGAGGCTGGGAAGTTCTCTGATGTCCTCTGATTTGGTTCCTCACCTTTCACGTTTATTCCCTGTCCAGGGTTGAAGCAGCCTGGGGAAGCCCCACCTGCCAGTGACTCCATGGATGGCACCCCCCGCACCCCCAACAACACCTTCGAGTTCCCATCTCCTTTGGAAAACCTGCAGGAGGAGGAGGGAGAATCCGAGAGGTAACTCTGGGTGCTTGAGGGAGCCTTGAGAGAGAGTCAGGAAATCTTGGGATGGGTTAGGAAAGATCGTTGTAGCCCAGCTGCTATGTCAGTGTGACAGTGGCTGCTGAAATTTGGTACATAAAACTATAGTGGCATCGTTTGTGTTCAGTTTTATTGGTAGAATTAGGAAGCTTTGGTCTGTGTCTCTGCTGTGATAGAAAACTGTCAGGAGGGGGACGAAATACTCTTAGTTTGGAGCTCAGAGCACCATTGTGAAGCCATGCTGGGTGTCTGAGCAGGGAGAAATTCAGGCACAAGCTTCCCTAATGATTTCTTTCCTTCCTTGCAGGATGGTTGACATGGGAACACCAAAGCCTTTTCGCAAGTGAGTGTGCTTAGAAATGTTTGAACTTCGCTGAATTTGTTTGGATTTCAAGAGGTTATGAAGCAGAATGCAGCAGTGCTCATTGTTCTGAGCCAGCACGGTTGTCTGCAGGATCTTTTTGCTTTAAGAACACAGGAAATCAAACACTGGCAGCCATTTGTAGGGCAGGTGGAGTGAGTCATATGCAAAAAAACCCTTTTGATCCGTGAGTGAAGTGGAATGATTGCTGTATCCGCTGATTTGAATGGATGGGAGTTGGGTTAGGGAGTAGAGATACCCCTGTTTTCCTTTTAAACCTGTGCATTGCTGTTAGTTC
The DNA here is from genome assembly GCA_013397845.1 of Melanocharis versteri. NCBI lineage: Eukaryota > Metazoa > Chordata > Aves > Passeriformes > Melanocharitidae > Melanocharis > Melanocharis versteri. Next base: position 199,093 of record VZTG01001714.1, read on the forward strand.
TGTACCTGCAGATAGACAGAGGCAGGAAACTGTAACCTGCCCTTTTCACTGCCTTGATATCTGACTGCACATGATTTGATCTGTGTCATTCAAAGGAGGGGTATGAAAGCACTGTCAGAACAGGCAGTCAGTCTGTCAAGGGCAAAATTACAGGATGTGCCAAGAGGTTGAGGCATCAAAGAGCCTCCAGCTGGCAGGGACAGTATTCATAATGCTGATTTACGTACTCAGCTCTCCCCTGAAATGGGAATTACCTCTCGTTTTTTCTCCTCCCCTCAGGATGGACAGCGTTGGCTTTGCAGATGTGCAGAGTGAGGATGAGCTCTACGACTTCGACATGGACATGGACCCTCCCAACTGGCAGCAGCTTGTGAGCAGGGAGGTGCTGATGGGGCTCAAACCCTATGAGATCAAGCGCCAAGAAGTGATAAATGGTGAGATGGAGACTCTTTCCCGGCTGGCCAAGCTCAGAGTTGAAACCTTCCCCTGCAGCTTTGAAGTTCTTAAAATTTGCAATTAGGTCTTTCTTCCCTGATTTTGTGAAGTAGTGGCTGGAGAATTGTAGAACTTTTGGTTTGAAGAGTTCTTAGGTGTGAAATTTGTGCTTGTTACTGGGAAATATCCTGAGGTGAGATTGATCCAGTCTTTGGAGAAGAAATAAACCATATCAAGTGGTTATTAAACAATATTAAGGCACTGAAAGGCCAGTTTTTACCATGTTCTATAAAAGAAAGCAAGAAAAGCTTGGCTTTTTGGAAAGCAGGGGATGGAAATGCTGCTCCCAAATTTCAGAAGGTTTTAGTTGCAGCTCCTGCAGAAGTCTCTGTGTGGAGAGACTCTCACAAGTCTCTCTTGTGAGCGGCTCAGAGCTCGCTGTTGGTTTGGGGTAAAGGATGGAGTTTTACAAACAGTTCAAACATGGAATTGCAGCAGAGCCTGGAACATGGGCCAGGGAGGGAAATGCTGCTGGGGGACCTGTTGTGAGCTCAGCTCTGGCTCCAGGGTTGCAATGCTGCCTCCCCTGTCTCCCCAGAGCTGTTCTACACGGAGCGAGCCCACGTGCGCACGCTGAAGGTCCTGCACAACGTCTTCTACCAGAGGGTCACCAGGGAGGGCATCCTCAGCTCCAGTGACAAGCGGAAAATCTTCTCCAACCTGGAGGATATCCTTGGGCTGCACGGTAGGAGCAGCTGGACGCTGGAATTCTGGCTTCCAGTGGCTGAGAAATGGAAGCAGAGGGACCCTGGAACATGAGGCAGCTTCGCCCAACGCTTGAGCTGAAGCAGAATTCTTCAGGGCGCTGCCCTGGGCCTGATTTTGCTCACACTTGTTCCATTTCTGATTCACAAGGATATTTTGATAAGGAATCACGTGTCCAGTGTTCCTGTTCCTTATCTGTGCTGATTTGTGCTCGATAAAAGGAGCAGTGAGCTTTATGGGCCGGGGTTTGAGGTGTCGCAGCTGTTCTTGGAGAGAACGTGAAAACAGATTTATAAAGATTGGTGTCCTTTCGTTTCTGAAGGGTGGCCGTTCCTCGCTGTGTAGGGAAAGGACTGCTCACAGCAGGAATTTCAGCCACTCAGTAATCAGTTGTGTGGTTTTATGGCTTCTACATTATTCCTCTTTATAGAAAAATGATAATTGAGCCTCAGAAAAGATAAATTTGGAGTGGTTCTCCAAATTAAGTGGTTCTTCATTTGAAGACAGGTGAGACAGAAAAGCAGAAGAGTTACATAACATTTTATTAGATATTCTAAATTTATTAAGTTGCAGGATATTGTTTTTTATTTAATTGAAATTATTTCAAATCTAATCTTCTCCTAGAATAGCTTTTATGTTAAATGCTGAAAAATAAGCCAGCAATTTGACCACTATTAATAAATTTTACTTTTTGTCCCTTTATTTTTAAGTTGCACTGAACGATCAGATGAAAGCTGTCCGAAAAAGGAACGAGACTTCTGTCATTGGCCAGATTGGGGAAGATTTGCTCTCCTGGGTAAAATTCTTTTAATATTTCTTATATTTGAAAACAATGTGTCATAGAATGACCAACAGAGCCAGAGATTGGAGAAGGCAATTCCCAGCTAATGGGAATCGAGGGGCTGGGAGTTGTCATTTCTCTGGAGCCAAAACAGAGCTGGAGGATGAGGGTGGAAAGAAAGCAGGAAGAACTCCAAGGATTCTCATCTGACTGGAGATAAGAGTCATTTAAGGCACAGGAATAATTTCCTTAGGATGTGTGGGTAGAACAGAAAGGTACTTTTGGAGACATAAAGGTGAGAGTGGGATTTTGAAAAAAGGAGTGGCACAATTTATTTCAGTAATGCTGAAATCTGAGCCTGGTGTTGCCTGCGGTGCAATTCAAAGATGGTTAAAAATACTGATTTCTAATCTTGGAATGTATAAATTTGGAGTTTATAGTGCTGTTGCAGGCTTCACTTTGGAGATCTTTATGGAAAGATTTGGCTGCCCCATCCCTGGAAGTGTTCAAGGATGTTTTGGGATAGTGGAAGGTGTTCCTGCTCACGATGGGGTGGAACAGCATGAGCTTTAAAATCCCTTCCAACCCAAACCAGTCTGGGATTCTGTGATGTGGAAGGGCTGGATTGAGGAGAACTGTGGAGTTCGAGATTTAAAGGGGTTCCTCTGGGAAGACAAAGCCTTAAACTCAGAAATGACTCCTCATTTTTGTCAATAATTCCTTTGTTCTCTGATGAGCCCGGTCCCTGTGGCCCTGCCTGCTGAGGGTGGTCTGTGCTGAGCTCCAGCCTGTCTAAACTTGGCTTTTTTGGCTTTCTGGCACAGTTTAGTGGAGCAGCAGAGGAGAAGCTGAAACTTGCCACTGCCACCTTCTGCAGCAACCAGCCCTTTGCTCTTGAGGTCATCAAGTCCCGCCAGAAGAAGGACTCACGCTTCCAGACCTTCGTGCAGGTGAGTTTGCCACAGGGCTTGGAGTTTTCTCCACCAGGCTTGGAGTTTTATCCACCAAACTTTGAGTTTTTCCCACCAGGCTTTGAGTTCTCCACCAAGCTTTGAGTGCTCCCCCAGGCTTTGAAGTTTTTTCCACGAGGCTTTGAGTTTTTTCCACGAGGCTTTGAGTTTTTTCCACCAGGCTTGGAGTTTTTTCCACCAGGCTTTGAGTTTTCTCCACCAAGCTTTGAGTGCTTCCCCAGACTTTGAGTTTTTTCCACCAAGTTTTGAGTTTTTTCCACCAAGCTTTCAGTTTTCCACCAGGCTTTGAGTTTTTTCCACCAGGCTTTGAGTTTTTCTCCAGGGTTTGAGTTGCCCCAGGGTGTGGCTGGCGACCAGCACAGCCCAATGAATCCTCCTAGGTAAAGTTCTGACGATTAATGACATTAATTAGTGACATCATGCCTAACGTTGCCTTCAGTTGGGGATCATTTCCAGCACTGTATTTATCTCTCCTGGTGGTTTCTGGAGGGAGGAGCCTTCAGTTCTGGGCAGCACAGAGTGTCGTGATGGAATGCAAGGCAGCACAGAGTGTCCCAGGCAGGAGATGCCATCTCCCTGGAGCTGGCTGATGCCCAAAGATGCCAAATTCAGTGGGGCAGAGTGCCCAGAGTGCCAGGGGCAGGAGACAGATGCTGCCCACCTGCTCTGCCTGCCAGCAGTGGGGTTTGGGTCCCCGTGGCATTTGCAGGAACATTATCTGCATTGGCACGGGCTGGGAGGAGCTCTGGGAGCACAAGGGGAGATGATCCTGACAAATGTCCCGTGTTTTGGGCTGCGGTGTGAAAGCCCAAATTGATGCATTCCTTGGGTGCTGCTGACTGAGATGGATTGAGGATGGGCCCGTGCCCACGGGAGTAATGAGGGGAGGAAGGCACTGCTGCTGTGATGAGCTTTTCCTCCGGGTAATTGCAGATGGAGAGGGGATGTGTTGTCTGGGTGATAGATCTTGGCATCTCTTGTCTTGTATTTAATTACTGCAAAGTGAAGTAATAGATGTTTAAGTGATGAATAGATGTTGTGCATTCAGGTAATTATGGCCTTAATAAAAATGACAAATGCAGATATTGTGCTGTTGAAATTTAGGATGCTGAGAGCAATCCCCTGTGCCGGCGGCTGCAGCTGAAGGATATCATCCCCACGGAGATGCAGAGGTTGACTAAATACCCCCTTCTGCTGGATAACATTGCTAAATACACAGGTAAAGCCTTCCACTGGGATTTAGGCACCCACCTCAGCAGGTTTTTTAGGTAAATGGGTTAAATAACACTTTATGTCTCTCTCTCTGTTTTCATTGCGACCTCACTGCTGCCTTCTGCACAGGAGGTGTAAAAAATAATAAAAAGGCAAATCCAGCATTTGTTCGTCCTTAGGAAAATAAAAAGGAAATTCAGTGTGAAATAAGTGAATCTGTCAAACCTCTAAAGCAGCACAGAACGTCCTCAAGCTCTTGCAGAGGGTGGGGTTTAATTAGGATGTGTTACTCTGAAAGATACTTCCAGCACAACAGGTAAAAATGTGATAAATAATAGCACCAAATGCCTTTCCAGCTTTACTATCTGATACCTGCTGCAGTGTAATTTCATTACTCATAAAAATAGACTGCAGCTACAAGTTCCCTCTAATCCTAATTAGGAAAGCATGTGCTACTCCATTATCTTTGATGTACTGGTTTATGTTCCTGTTAACTGAATTTTCAGTGTGGCTGCTGGTGCTGGGGAGAATTGATGGGTTCACCTGGGCCTGTACTCTTAGGAAGGATTTTAGGTTTCTCAGGTTATTGTGAATAGTTGTCACAAGGCCCTAAAAAAGGGAGAGTAACAACTGTATTATGTGCAATGATCTGCAGGTCACAATGAATTCTCTCCTGTCACAAATCTCATTTTTATCGCTTTTGCAGTGCAGTGCTTTTGATTCTCTGGGAATTTAACTCCTATTTGTCCAATTTGAGGTCAGCAAACTGCACTGGAGGGCTGCCTGGTCAAACTTTTGCTGGGAAGCACTGTCACCCTTTGTTTTATTCTTGCAGAGCTGCCTGAGGAGAAGGAGAAAGTCAAGAAAGCAGCAGATCACTGTCGCCAGATCCTCAACCACGTGAACCAGGCTGTCAAAGAGTCTGAGAACAAGCAGGTGGGAGGGCAGAGTGAACGTGCAGGGCTGGGGGCAGCAATGAACCTGCACTCCGGGGAGTTCTGCTGCTCCAAGTGACCCTTTCCTTGCATTTCCTGCAGCATTTGGAGGATTACCAGCGGCGACTCGACCTCTCCTACTTGAAGCAGTCAGAGGATCCCATGATGGATGAGTTCAGGGTGAGTGACAGCATTAAAACCAGCCCTGAGTAAGCTGTGTTTGCATCCCTGTCGTTCACTCTGTGCTTCTTCTGATGCACAATCAAGTGGTCTTTGGAGATAAATATTTCTGTATGGAGATAGAAACAATTAGTCTCAGAAATGTGGGTTTTGCCACCTTCTTGAAGGTTTCTGTGGCTTTAACAGCCCAGTTCTGCACATCATGGTGCTGATGAAGCTTGTCAGCTCTGTGCAACAAACCTTTATGGCCTGCAAGCTCAAGCACTGTATCCCAGAAGAGATATCTGATGGATAATGAGATTATTGTGGATATTTAACTCGTGTGAGTGCGTGTCTTAGCGATGCTGTTGGAACTGGGGAGGCCTCGGGGAGCCCTGAGGTGTAACAGTGGAACTGGCTTTAAAAGGAGAGCTCGTACAAAAATGTGGGAGATCCACACAGCCAAATAAAGCCTGAAGTCCAGTATTTAAAATATTCTGTTTCATGGCTCCTGTAAATCCCTGCAGTGTTGTTGGAAGCTGGTTACCTGCTGGTTGCTTCCCCATCTTCCTCAAAGTCAGTGTGAATGAAAAAAAAGATCTTTTCTGTAAAACTGTGTCGTGTATCCTTCCCCAAATAAACTTGCAAGCGTTGAGCGAGGAAAGGAAGAACTTCCTGGCAGCCACGAAATCTCGCTGTCATTGATTGTAGACTCTGAGACTTGGAAGGGATGAATTGTGAAAATTGTCACTTCTGCTTGCCTGCAGATCTAAATGTCACAAGCACTGAAGTGCCTGAAGAATCCATTGACATTACAAATCCCGTCAGATCATCGGGATGATTTGGGAATCATTTGTAGGCACACTTGACTTGCAAATGGAGTGCTGCAGCATGAATCAGTTGTAAAGCTAGAATTGAATATGGGATATTGGAAAAACTCCTCCTAGGAGAGAGGTGGCTCCCTGGTGCCCCAGGAGCTTGACTTGGTGGGAGAATTCTCCATCCTTTCACACTTGGCATGTGGGGAAGAGCAGTGGAAAAGTGAGAACCAGCATCTCTGACAAGATTTTGCATTCTCTGCTTTGTGTTTCTTTGCCCAGCCTGGGTTTAGCTGCTTATCTCCAAACTAGAGTCCTTTGGCATTCCTGTGTTTTAGCATGACTTGCTTCCATAAAAATTTCACAGTACTGCTGGTTTTTTTTCTTTCCCCTGGTGACAGAACCTGGATCTCACAAAGAGAAAAATGCTCCATGAAGGGCCCCTGACCTGGAAAGTGAATCGTGACAAAACCATCGGTGAGTCTGGGCCATCCCCTCACTCCCCTGGCTCTGGGGGAGTTTGCTGGGAGGGAGAGGATGGAAAAGCTCTGCTGCAGCTCCCAATTACGCTTCTTACTGCCACCTCTAATAATGCCTGTGTGCTCCTCCGAGCTGATTAAATTACTCTTGTCAATTCTGAAATGTGCTGGAGTATCATTAGGGCCACGCAGGGACACAGCAGTCAGTCATGAGCTGATCCAATTCCATCTGTAGCTTTCTGCTGGAGTTTTCACGAGGAAGATTTGCAAGCTTTGCCTGGAATGGCACAGCACTGATTGCTGCCTCTGCATGAGTAATCAGAAATGCAGCTTTCTGCTTTCTGCTGGGAATCTTTTAACTCATTCTGGGCTTTTTTGCTCTCTGGGCAGATCTGTACACGCTGCTGCTGGAGGACATCCTGGTGCTGCTGCAGAAACAAGATGACAAACTGGTGCTGAAGTGCCACAGCAAGATCCTGGCATCCACAGCTGACAGCAAACACACCTTCAGCCCCATCATCAAACTCAACACTGTGCTGGTTCGCCAGGTGGCCACAGGTCAGTGCAGCCCACCGAGGAAGCAGAAGGAGAAGCCAAAAATAAAGATTAGCTCAGTTGAAGAAGATGATTTTTGTGTAGATTTTCAGAGTAGAACACGGAAAACTGCGTAGGCTTAATTCTTGGTTGTCCAACATCGTGCTCAGTATGGATGAGCTGTTTAACTTCTTTGCATCAGTAATAGGCATTGCTTGAGTTTTAAATAGACTCCTAAATGAAAGTACTCTGATTGTGTTAGAGGAAAAGCACTCTGGAAATTATTAGAAGGGAAAAGAGGAGAAATGAAGCTTTTTCAAAATGGATGGAAACGGCTTTTTTCCTTTGAGGGCAAATTTCTTTGATAGGGCAAGGTCAGTGTTTCTGTATTAGAGTTAGAGAGTTATCTCATGGACTCGTTCCTTGCTTTGGGCTGGGGTTCTGGCTGGCTGTAGGAATTTCTGGGGAGCTGTGTGGGACCTGGCACCTATTGCAATGCTCCCTTGTCTGTGTTGGTGCAGATAACAAAGCTTTCTTCGTCATCTCCATGTCGGCGACGGGGGCTCACATCTACGAGCTGGTGGCACAGACTGTCTCCGAGAAGAATGTGTAAGTACTGGAGTCATTTCCAGCTGCTGCTCTGTTTGTAGGACCTGAGAGACCTTTACCCCATGAATTCCCCGAGTTCCTTCTCCAAACTCAGCTGCAAACCTGGTGGTCTCTGTAGGAAGCATCCAAGGATAGTCCCTCCCAGCTGGCTCACTGTTCTGGCCTCCAAAATGCTTTTATTTACCCTTAAAATTCTGGGGTTTTGTGCCTGACTGCCACATCAGACAAGGAAATAATCCTGCATCTTCATGCAGCACCAGAGATCTTTGCAGATTGATGTTCTGGAATCATGAGCACCCCACTGCAGGAATTGGATTCCATGGCTAAAAGCTTTACTGGGAGAAACTCTTTTCTCCTAGAGTACAAGCAGGGATAAATTGGTTTATGGGATACATGACTACTGTTGCATGTATTACACTTCAGTAACGTGTGAAATAATGCTTTTTTATGTATTTATATATAAATTAACTGGTTGATCTGACAAGTGGTAAGGTCCTGTCTATCATTTGTGTGTGCTGAAGAGCATCCAGGTGAGCTTAGCTTTATGCTGTGGTGATTTCAGGGTGTTCCTGGGGAGACTGAATGTAACAGAAATTTTAAAAAAAGACATTGCTGTTGACAAAAAAAACCTAGTAATAATATTAACTGGATTTAAGAGGATTAAATAGAGAAATGCTCATTCTGCTTCACTGGCTGCATGGTTCGATTTGCTGTTTCTGCTGCAGCTGGCAGGACCTCATAGCTCAGATGGCAGGAACTGTGAAGATGGGGAGCAGCAGAAGAGTGATCCCACTGCCTCAGTCGGGCCCTGGAGAGTAAGTCAGAGCTGCAGGAGGAAGAAAAACTGATTTTTTCTATCTCCAGCACCCCTTTTCCTGCTCAAAAATTGCCCTCCAAAGCACGGATTCTCCCACAGATCAACGTGACTGAAAGGATGTGTTTGTTCTTCCCTCCCTGCAGAGAGGAGCGTGAAGAAGAGGAGCAGCAGAAGCTCAAAGAGCAGCATGACATTCCTGCCAGCAGCCTGCAAAGTCCAGGTGAAACAGGGATTCAGGGAGATGGGATCAGATTTGCTCCAGGGAGTGCAGATGTGCCCAGCCATATTCCTGGGGGCTTGGGGATCCCAGGGCAGCTTTGAGATTTTTATGGAAAGGAGTGATTTCTTTACAAGTCATTCAGAGAAGTGATGCTGAACCTCTTGGAAATGCACCTTTTAATATTTCCATCTGATTTATAAACTGCTGGTAGAGTCTTTTTTAACCCTGGAAAGAATTGGCTTTTTTTATCAAAGCCATGCTCAAGAATTTTAGTGTTTTCAGGGCTGAATTTTCTGCAGTTTATCCTCCTTATTTAACCTGCATTTTTGTTTTCTCTCCTCCAGATAAAGATTTGGGCCTGGAGTCTCCTTTGATACTGAACCCTCAGTCGTCTTCACCCCTCATGTCTGAAAAGGCCAAGGTGGAGGGGCTGCTGGGGGCTGAGGGGCAGTTTGAGAAGGTGCAGCAGGCAGAGCTGGCACTCAAGGACTCCTCTGCCTGCTTTGAGCACCCAGGCAGCAGCTCAGCCTCGGTGCCAGAGGGGCAGTGGGCACGGGATGCTCTGAGGAACTGTGAGTACCCACGGGCAGTGCCCAGCAGGGTGGGGTTTGCAGGTGGCAGTTGTTCAAACTCCCGTTTCCATGAATGATCCGCTCCCCCCGGGCTGGATTTCACCCAAAGTGGATCTGACAGCGAGGAGTTCTGAGTTCATGCACTGCCCCTTCCCTGGGCTGTAGGCATCTCCTTGTTTTTCTGGGGTTTTATGGATCAAATGAGGCTGATAACAAATTTTTACCGTCCGTGGAGTGCTTTGATGGCAAAGTTCTATTGCAGAACTCAGTGTACAGTGCCATTGCTGGTCAGCAGTTTTTAAAGACAAGGCACTCAGCCCTGGACTTATTTCTGTAGCACTGGAGCAGAACAGGAGAGCTTTGCTTGTGTTGCAGAATACAGTTTTCCTTTTTTTTTTTTTTTGTAAAATCCTGCAAATTGTTGAACTCATATAGCCCAGGCTCAGATTTCCTGAGCACCTGGGAGGTGGTTGGCTCTAATGAGATCAATATTTGTGTGTGTTGAGAAGTTTTCCTCATGGATGGATGACGGTTGGAAATTGTTTTTAAGGTTTTTTTAATCACTTCCTCTGCTCTCCTTTCGGAGAAGGAGCACAGGGCTCTGCAACCTGCTGGATCAGCTCTGGCAGTGCAACTCCTAAATATAACTTCCTGAAATTTAAATGAATTCATTAATCCACTGATCTCTCCTTGGCAACTCTGGAAGGGACACAAAGTCCCTCAGTTGTACTTGGAGGGAAGAGTCTGTGGAATATTTGCTTTTACCAAAATGCAGAACTCTCACATCCTTGGCCCCAGTTGCCTCTTCCATCTCTCTGTCCAAGCAATGACAGTTCTCTGCAGTCTCAGAGTTATCTTGGGTCTTTAAATCCATTTATTCTCCTTCTTAGAGGATCCAGAGTTCTTTTCTAGTTCTGAATGTTGGACAGATATTCTCAGTACTTGTTTTAAGAGACCAGAGCTAAAATAATTTTTATCTGGGGGTGTGTAAGGACAGTTTTAGTGACCCTACAGCATGTCCTGAGTTCTGAGAGTTAAAAGAGCAGCTCTCCAACATTGTGGCAAGAACCTGACTGAGTGACAGTTCTGCTGGGTGACATCACAGCTTTTTTTGGGTGTTGCAAGAGCATTTTGTGGTGAGGAGGAGCAATCTGAGGCTCTTGACAGCAGCACGTTTTTGTTTGGAACAATATGTCCCTATTATGAAGTGTTTGGTTGGGATAATTTGGGAACTAAAGGAATGTGGGTTGAAGTTCAACCAGGCATAAATTTGCATCGAATTTTAGGGAAAATCTTTCATCAATTTTTTTCTTTTTTTTTTGCTCTCTCATTTCAAACCTGAGTGGAATATTCCCAATTTCCTTGAGGTGGGAATCCCCTGCTATAACCACAGCTGTGAGCTCCTTTGCAGGGTAAAACCCAGGCCCTCAGGATAATTCCTGCAGACAATTCCTTTGTTTTTCTCCAAGGAGATGCAACTTGTCCTGACATATTGTGAGGTAAAACAGGGGAGTGAGGCTGGAGCCCTTGATACATTTATTTTTATCCCTGTTTTTCCAACCAAGAGCAAGGAGAGGAGCCACACCTCTGTCAGAGGGTGACCTTTGTGTCTGCTTCAATCCCTTTTGTGCTCTGTGAGTGTTGCCTGGATTTGTCAGGTGCCATTAGTGCAAGAGCACAATTTCCAGACATTATCATAGAACCAGAGATTTTGGGCGAGCAGGAAGGGGGGAGATGAGCTCACAGAATATCCTGAGCTGGAGAGGAGCCAGAAGGATCATTGGGCCCGAGCCCTGTGTGTGTCATTCCGGAGTTTCTGAACCTTGCCTGTCCTTGCAGTGGGGTTGCTGAGGCAGCTCTTGGTGCAGCAGCTCGGCCTGGCTGACAAGGGGACCCTGGAGGACAGACAGCGCTCGCCCCGCTTCAGGACCGTGTCCCAGGAAGCACAGACAGAGGGTGGCAGCGAGCTCCAGCCCTCTGACAGCAAATTCCAGCAGCCTGGGGAGGACAGAGGCCTCGGCAGAAGCGGCGAGGCCGCGGCTGGGCACGGCGCCCGGACTGCAGCGGGGTGCCCGGCCTCAGGGGATGCCACGCAGCTGGCGGGCAGCCAGCCCGCTGCCAGGGCCGCTTTGCCCATGGACAGCATGAACCTGGAGGGCTCCAGCTCGGAGCTGGAGGGGCTGGGGGCCGAGGAGAGCGGGGAGCATTTCTTCGATGCTCGGGAGGCTCACAGCGACGAGAACCCCGCCGACAGCGAGCTGCTGGACAGGAAGGAGGACGAGGAGGTGCAAATTCGGATCTCAGGTGAGCCTGGAGTGCTCCCTCGGGGGGGGATGGCCTGGCCAGGCCCAGATTGAACACTTCAGCTTTAGTTTATCTGGGATAGCACTTCAGCTCTCAACCTCGACGAGTCATTTTAGCCCTGTGCAAACACAGACCTGATGAGTTCTTTATGTGATGGAGGAGAAGCTGAAATGCTGGGGAGGGCACCCTGTGACAGACTGGAATTGCAGAAGCACAGCACAGTCCAAATTCTTGATTCTGGCTGTCCTGGACCATTTTATCTTTCTACTGCCTACAGGGACCTGTAAGGGAAAGGTTTTCCCTGGAGGCAAAGCACCTTTTAAAGCCTTTTTCCTGATCAAGCTTCAAGAGAGAAACTCAAGGCTTTAATTTTACACTGTAATAATCTCCTGTGACCTTACCCCACTCTGAACCTCTTAAAAGTTTATTATTTTCTTGTTTTTATTATTATTGCTGCACGTGGACTATTTGACAGCTACCTGAGCACACCAAACTCAGCACAGAAGCTGAGGTTTATCTCAGGTGCATTTTGGAGTAGAAGCAGCTGCTAGCAGGTGGATTCAACCCTAACAGTCACACAGAAGTCTCTTAGCCATAAATTATACTTTTATTTAAAAATTGGATTATATCCACGTGGATGAGCCAATTTGTGCCTGCCCCAGTGCTGCTTTCCAACTACATATTGCAAATAATTTTTCTCCCTGAGACGTTTTCAATTATTAAAACTGAGCCAACAACTTGAAGCATCTAATTTATTTGTCACCTTTTCCACTGTTTACTTTTTTAACTGTACGGGGACATCAAAATGAGATTGATCTGGTTTTAGTCAATTCTGAGTCCCCTGTGCTGGCTTTGCTGTAGTACTGGAGAGAAATTCATTAAATAGGCTCCTATTGCTGGGGGCAGGTTGTGAAAGCATTTTCTGTCCGTAATTACTTTATCTTTTAGCATATCAGCAAGCTCTGTTTTAAACCTCAGCCATCTAAAAGCATCCTCAGTGCCGGGGCTGGGGAGTGGAGTTTGGAAATCCAGCAGCTGGATTTGTCAGGTGCCGTTAGTGTAAGAGCAGGATTTCCAGACATTATCACAGAAACAGAGATTTGGGATGGGCAGGAAGAGGGGAGATGAGCTCACAGAATATCCTGAGCTGGAGAGGAGCCAGAAGGATCCTTGAGTCCAGGTCCTGTCCATCTAATTATGGGGCTTTTTAATGAGTGTGAAAACCAGCCCTGATCTCTGAACCAACTCAGAACCGGCCTAATCTGGTATTACCACTAATCTTTGGAGTTTCCAGAAACGATTTTTCTCAGGAGATGGGCTGTGGGACATCTGCTCCAACTCCCCTCAGCCCTGAAGCTTCTTGTGGATTTTGGAGTAAAACCCCGTTGCCTCCGCAGGAAATTACTTGATCCTCGACGGATACGGAACGGTGCAGGAGAGCTCCACGGACGAGGAGGTGTCAGCCCTGGTCCTGCAGTGCACCTCCCACAGCCGGCCCCCCCTGGACTGTCCCCAGCAGCAGCAGCAGCAGCCCCTGTCCCCAAGGGACACCCAGTCGGACGGGGGCAGCTCCCCGTTCCCCGAGGAGCTGCTGGGCCCGCGCTGGGCAGGGCTGGAGGAGCCCTGCCCCTTCCTGGGCAGCCCTCAGCTCCCCCTGGAGATCCGCCTGCAGCTCGTGCAGTACATCCAGAACATCGAGGATGCCCTGGAGAAGCTAAAGGTGCGTTGCTTTTTGGTGGTTTTATTGTTATGATTAATTATTATTAATTATTGTTATTACTGCACGTGGAAGGTTTGATCGTCACCTGAGCGTTTGACCATTTCCATACCTGTCAAGTTTTAGGTTAGAAAAAAGCTTTAAAACATTTTTGATGGGCAAAACCACAACCACATTTCTCTTCACCTCTGGCTCTTACTCCTGGAAGCCTTGAAAGCAGAATCTTTTGCTTTTTTGCTGTTCTGTGTGCATTGAGTTGTGGATCACGACAGGCCGATAGTTCTGCTGCAGCTGGAGGGCTTTGGTTTCGATCTGGAGAAGTTTCTGAGGGGTAGGACAAGCCTGCAGAAGTGGGGTTTGCAGCAAGACACTGGCCTGAGCAATGTGGATTCCTGACAGAAAGATTCAGGCTGGACATTAGGGAGAAGTTCTTCCCAGAGAGGTGAGAGGGGCTGCCCAGTCGAGATCCCCATCCCTGGAGGTGTTTAAGGACAGGCTGGATGTGGCACTTGGTGACAAGGCTGTCTCAGGGCATAGGTTGGACTCAGAGATCTCAAAGGTCTTTGCCAGCCTTGGTAATTCTGGGAAATCTCTTGTGTAGCTGCTGTTCTGGCAAGTGAAGGTGCTGAGCTGCACTGAGGGTATCAGACCAATAATGAGGTTTTCAGGCTCTGTGTATTCCAAATTGTTTTTGCATGGGACGGGAATTCTCTGTACAGAATAACTGTAGAAGGTTTGATGTGTGAAACATCCAGCAGCCAGCCTTTAATTTCACTGAAATCAGAATACTGCAGGCAAATAAAGCTTAAATAAAGCTGCTGATAAAGGAGTTGAGGGGGGTCCCTCCAGCGTGGGTGTTTGCAGCAGTGAAACCTCTCTTTTCCTGTTTGAACCCCTCTTTGTTTGCTTGGTAAATCGAGAGCCAGTTGAGTTTTGGGGTTGTTGTTGCTGTTTTGCAGGAGGTTGAGGAGGATTACAGCGTTCTGCGACGCCAGGGGCTGGCTGGCTCAGCCTCCACAGGAGAGCACTCAGGTAGGAGCAGCCGGGCCCCCGAGCCCCAGGATCAAACCCAGAGCACAAAGTCGAGTGTTTGAGGTGATGCCTTTTTCAGGCTTGCCTAAAAACAGAGGCCAGACAAAATTAAGAGAATAAAAAGCGGTTTATTTGTATTTATTGAAGGGCCTTCGGGCACATTTCAGGCACACAGCCTCCCCAGGGACTGCACCCAAAATGGACCACGGGTTTTCACACTTTTATAAGTTTGGTCCATTTGCATATTGGGGGTTCATCTGCCAATTACAGCTTCAGGTAATGAAGTCATTCACCCCAAGTTTGCTCCCCCCAACTCACTTTTGTTTCCATCTCTCGGGGCCTGAGGCAGTGAGGTGTCCTTGATTGCCAGGCCTGGAGAGGAATTGTTGTGTCTGCCCAAAATGGGAAAGCAGCAGCTGACACTGTGTGTGGAGTTTAGAGTGATCCACTAAAGAACTGCAGGATTGCAGATATATGAACAATATAACAGCTAAAATCCTAAGGCATCAGAGCTCCAACTGGCTTTTCTCACACCCCAGGAAAGGTTTCACCTCCTGGAGCAGCTCTGGCAGTGCTGCTGGCAGGAAAGGTCAGCTCCATCCCTGGAGGCTCCTCTGGAAAGGTTCTGGTCCTGCTGCCTCCCCCAGCTGCCCCAGACCTTCATCCCAGGGTGGGCAGCGGCCAGAGTGATGGGAATTCCCTCAGGGAGATTCCTGAAATGCTGGAATTCCCTGGGATGGCTCTGGGGCCCTCAGATTGGCCTCAGGCACCCTCCAGATGGAGTTGCTGAACTCCTGATGGAGGTTTTGAGGTGAAGTGGGTGTGAAGTGTCCCACTGAACAGCTCTGTGCCCCTAGGAGTGTCAGAAACTCCACACGCTCATCTCTCAGCGCATCCCTCTCTCTCACCACCTTTTTTCCCTTTTTTTTTTCCCCTTTTTCCCCTCCTTCAGACAAAAGCTAGTCGTGTTTCCAGGAGTGGCTGAAGATTGGATGAAGAGAATCAGGACGCAGCACCCGCTGTCTCCCCTGTGGACTCTGGGATGAGGGTTTGGAGCATCCAAACAGGAACCATTCTCTAGCAAAGTGGGCATGGGGTGCTTTTCCTGTGGGGCATCTGCACTATCTTGTCAGTGAGGGAGTCTATTCTATTCTGCTCCTCTCCTTGCTACCAGAAATTAATTTTTTTTTTTTTCGGAACAGAAAAAAAAAAAAACCAAACCAAATGTACAGAGCTTTGGGTGTAGGATATAAAAAAAAAATGTATTTAGACATTTAAAAGAAAAAAAAAATCAATGTATTTATTTGACTTCATTCCGTGTATCAAAAGCACATTTTAATTTTTTAATCTGCCTTTTTTTTTTTTTTTTTTTGGTTTTTTTTGTTCTGTTTTTGGGTAGTGACAGTTCTGGCCCCCTGCATGTGGCCCACCCTGCCTGGTGAGGGGACAGGGGGGACCTGTGTGCAGGTGTTTCCTCACTGGACTGGACTCTGCACTCCCTGCTGGCACTCAGACTACCAGGAGCTACTCATGAAGGTGTTAGGATGGGATTTATGGCTGGAATTTGTCTGTATCCAACCAGCTGCATGGGAATTGCTCATGTCACCACGTGTGGAACAGGAATTTTCCATGCACTAAACAGCCAGGCACTTGAGATGGGCAAATTCTCCTTTTCCCCTTTCCCGTTCCTTTGCTGGGAGAGGAGAAAGAGGTTTAATATTTTTTTTTTTCTTGACTTTGTTGGCTTTGATCATTGTCTCCTTTGTAAAGTGATAAAAAGATACTTGGACCTGCAGCACTTTTGTAACTCTTCTCTGGATCGAAAAAAAAAAAAGAGAAAAAATGCAAACCCAGAAGTGTTTCAAAGATGTGGGGCAGCTCTGCCCCTGATTCACTACTGAATGAACAAGGGCTGCCGTGGAGTTAGCCACAGGTACTGCTGATTATAGGGCCAGTAAGTTTTAGTACCTGAAGTATGTCTTGCTGAGGGCTTGGGGTGGGCTTTGGGGTTGGGTTTTTTTTTGGGGTGGGGTCAGTTTTTTGTTGAATTTCTCTTGGTTTTTTTTAATTTTAAATCATTCGTGCCAATGTGTTCTCACCTCAGCGGAGATTTGCCAACCGAGGAGGCTGAAGCAGCTCTTCCTCAGGCCTGCCCTGCTGGGCTTGGCTGCTGGAATTGCTGCCAGGATGGGAACAGGATGGGAATTTGGCTGTCTCAGGGTAACACCGGGCAGCCTGAGCCGTGCCTCTGCCCTGAGCCCATTTCCATGGATGATCCACTCCCCCCGGGCTGGATTTCACTCAAAGTGCATCTGACAGCGAGATCCTGGATTCATGCACTGCCCCTTCCCTGGGCTTTAGGCATCTCCTTGTCTTTCTGGGGTTTTGTGGGTCAAATGGGGGTGATAACGAATTTTTCCTGTCCTGCTTGGCACAGGGTGGTTCAAGCTGTCCCCAGTGTCGCTGACACCGTGGGCTGGGCTGCTCCTGTGAGGTGTGTGAGGACACACCCTTTTCCCAAGTTTTCATCTCTTTAGGGAAGCCAAACCCAGCATCCTGCCCCTCCCATGGGTCGTCAGCCCAGTCTGCCTTTGCTCGGCACCAGGATCCTCCTGCTCCTCCAAACCAAACCTTTTCCCTTCAGCTGCTGGCAAGGCATCACCCCTGTCCTACCCCGCCTAAATCCCAGCTCTTGTTTTCCCCCCAAAATCCTGTGGGGGCTGAGTTCAGGTCACAACAGAAGTGATTTTGGTGTGGGAGCTGGAGCCAGGAGCCCTCGGAGGGTAGGGAGGAATTCCTGTTGTTTTCAGAGCATCCCCACTGCCAGCCCCAGCCAAAGCCTCCTCCTGCAGGCTGCCAGGAGCTCCCTGCTCTTTGGGATGCCCCAAAGCCTGTCCTGTCGTGTGGGATTATTGTCAGTATTAACCCAGCCCTTCATCCTCATGCATGGGCTCTCCCTCCTCACCTCAGCCACACAATTCCCTGGGTTTTAAACATCCAAACTTCCCCTGAGAACCCCGCCTGGAATGCTGCCAGGAAGAGATCTGGGCAACAGCCAGACCTGGTGTTGGACCCCTTTTCCCCTCACACTCCAAAACCAGGAGCAGTTACTGTCACCTCAGGGATCTGAAAGCTTCCCAGAGGCTCCCATGGTCGGCAGGAGATGATCCCTGAACTCCAGAGCAGAGGGAGCTCAGCCTGGCTTGGAGGGAATGTTCTGGAAGAGCAGCAGAGGTGGGGCTGGGCAGCCCTGGCTGTTCCCTGCTCTCTCCTCGTGGTTGAACACAGACTCCTCGGTGGGTCTCTCCAGCTCCTGGAATTCTGAGGTCTGTGCTGGTTCCTGCTTTCACCTCTGCTGGTTGTGGCAGCAGGAAAAAGCTGGGAATGCAGCGTGGCTGTCAATTCCCATTTTTGCCTGCGGGAGTGGATTTTGCCCCAGATCCCTTAATTCTGCCAGGTGTAACACGCAGGGCTGAGGGGCAGCTGTGTCCCTGTCACCTCTCGGGACGGGTGAGGGGACAGTCCCCTCTCGGTGCCAGGCTGAGGGTGGCAGAGGAGCCTTGGGGCAGCTGGCACCCAGGGCAGGGGGATTCAGGAATGCTGGGGAAGCCCAGCTCACCTGGTCCTGGTTTTATGGGTGACACAATCCCACTCTGGGCTCTGTCCTGGCCGTGCTGACAGCTCGGGGTCATCCTCACCAACTGGGGAGGGATCCCTGCACCTGGAGGGACTGGGAATTCCTGTTCCCTCCCTGGCACCACAGACCTCGGGCTGGAGGGAGGAGCTGCAGCTCAGATGCACTATTCAGGATTCCCACGGTTTTTTTCCTCCTCTAAGCCATAAAATTCCCCTTTTTAAAATGAAATTTTCGTTTTCGTTTGCCCCTGGTTGGTGATGGGTTGGACATTCCCTTATCCAGACGGTTCTCTGGGGTTTTTTCTTCCCCAAAATATTTTTTTTCCCCCCCTTCCCCAAATAGAAGAACAAGGATTTCTTGTTTTGGGAACAAGGATGGGATATAACAGCATCTCCTTCTGAGAGGTCGTTTCCCTTCTGCTGTCGCACAGCTCGTGGACAAGCCAAAAGCTCAGATGGAATTTTTCTGGAATGGGAATTCCCTTCTCCTGCAGAAGATTCCTGAGCACCCCTGATTTTTAGGGAAGTGGGATCAGGAGGATGAGGAGTGCAAACCTCAGGAGCTCCGAGCTCTCCGACAGCACTTGGCCTGTTCTGTGTTCTCCTAGAATTGGATATTCTGATTTATTTCTCCCTGCTATTAGAAGATTCCA
The DNA here is from genome assembly GCA_013397845.1 of Melanocharis versteri. Lineage (NCBI taxonomy): Eukaryota > Metazoa > Chordata > Aves > Passeriformes > Melanocharitidae > Melanocharis > Melanocharis versteri. The sequence continues at coordinate 217,742 of VZTG01001714.1, forward strand.
GTCTCCTGTATCCAGTATTTTCTCCCTCTGTTCCCCAAAGAAATCCCTGGATTCCCTCCCCTTCCCCAAAGGTGCCAACTGACAAGCAGATGTACTGCAAAAGGGATACTGCAGCCAAAACACTGCTGTTTTATTTTGAATTAAGTCTTGTGGAGCTCTCTTCATACTAGAATATTTTTATTTTCTTTGTACAACATACAATCATGTACTCTTAACAGAGATTTACTTTAAAGAGAAGAAAAAAAAATCTGGAAGTATTCTTTAAAAAAAAAATACACAAAAATCTTTATTAATAATCCTGTATTTTTACTGATCATGTTTGAATGTCTAAAAAGACTTTATTGTTCTAATTATCCAGATGTATGTTTGTAAAAAAGCTCTTTTATGACTTAGCTGATCGGGTTGTATGTTTCTGGAATTAAATATTGGTCACTTAAAAAAAGAAAAAGAAATCTGTTTTCAGGACCTGGGAAATAGAAAATTTAAGCGTTTCAAATATCATTAAATAAGCTTAAAGGAAAAGGAGCTTTGTCTGGTGGATTTTTTGGGGTGATTTGGCTGGAATTGCCTGCAGTGCTTGGAGGACAAATGATGACAAAGGAAATCTTCCTTGGGAGTGATGAACTTTTGCAGAGATTGAAGTACCTGGGTCGTATTTTTGCTGGTCAGAGTTGATGAATTATTAATTAATTAATTGATTGACAGAGCACCAACTACAGGAAAAGAAATCCCCACTTGCTCCGGGCTGAGCTGATCCTTCAGGAAATTCCCTGCAGGAGTTGAAGCCTTGGTGGGTCCTGCACACCTGGGCCCCTCCTGGGTGGTTCTGCAGCTGCCAGGTGAGATTAGAAAGGGAATTTTTGCCCTTTTTAAGGAATTTCTGCTTGACCTGGGCACTGACAGTGATTTGATGGACACTGGGAGTTCAGTGGAGCTGTCGCTGGCTCAGCTGATGCTTTGGGACAGCTCAACCTGAGCAGGGAGTTCTGCTTCAACCCCAAATCATTTTTGTGATCTCTCCCTGCTTTCAGAATTTCCAGCAGTGTCCTTTTCAATCCAACCAGAACCGTTACTCTGTTAAATTAATGAATTGATCCTGTTAATTTATTGTTATTTTTCAAAGGGAATTTGTTTGGAAGGTCGGGAGTCCTTGCTGTGCAGCCCTCCAGTGTGGCATTTCACCTCAGCATCTTGCAAATATTTATCTGCATTCCCATTGTCCTGCTGGATCTTCTTCCCTCCGCTGGGATCGACCCAGAAATGTAAAAGAGAAGTGAAATTAAAACTCTGCTGCTGAGGGAACCTGCGAATTTTCGAGCAGGGAACATCTGTGCTGAGGGTTTGGTGATTGCTGAGCAGAGGCTGCTCTCCCTGAACCCCTGGAATTAGTGACATTCCTGTCTTTAGGTGCTGATTCCTGACAGACAAGCTGACAAAAATCAGTGAATTAAGAGCAACACCAAAAGAGAAAACAAATCAGGTTTATTTGGGAAAACTTGGGAGTTTTTCCTTTTTTTTTTTTTCCCCTTCCCTGTCTGCATTATGTACACGAAGCTCCTTGAGAGATTTCTTTATTACTTTGTTATAATTGGTAATCTGAGCTCTATTACACTTTCCTAATGATGCTCTTCGTGTTTTGCCTATTTAAATGTTATTTTATACATTCCCTTTACCGCCTTGCTGTAAATAAATGGTTCCAAAACTCAGCAGCTCCGAGAAATCCGAGCTGGGGCTCCTGCCCTGGAATCCCAGCTGGGGATGGGGGAGAGCTCTGCTGCAGTTTTGGGGCTGTTTCACATCCACAATCCTGGAATTCATCTCTCCACGTGCAGGGAAGGCAGGAGGGGATTGAAGGAGTCATTGCAGGTGGGTTTGGGGTCATTTTGTGTCAGTTTTGGGTCATTTTGAGTCATTTTTGATTTACAGGAGCTTTAAGGTCCCTTCCAACCCAACCATTCCACGATTCCAGGGTTTTTCTGAGCAATTAGGATGGCATTCTGTCCATCCACCTCCCTAAATGACAAAAAACCAGCTGTTTGTTCCATTTGTTCTCTCAGCGAAGATCCTCTTGATACTTGCTGAAAAACCCCATAATTTCCCCTCTTTTTATCAGCTGCTCTGTGGATTTTAAGTTGTTTTTGTTCTTTCAAAATATTGATGGGGAGGTTGGTGGAGGATGGAAGTTGTCCAGTCGCTGGCACGAGTTCTTTGCCAGTTGGGCTGATCATTTTGGGGGGAAATGTTTCCCAGCAGAGCTGGGCCCAGCACTCCCAGAATGAAAAAAAAAACAACAACTTGGATGTGTTTCCTTTAAAGTGTGATCCAAAACTGAGCTGGGAAAGAGTCTGGGGTTAACACTGAGCATATGCCTGGGTTAAAATGTTGGTTTAACAAATCTTCCAAAATTTTTAGGCACCTGTTATTTACAAAGGAGGCTCAGGGGAGTTGCTGAAGGAGCCAAAAGTTCTGATCCCACTTTCAGCTCCACCCTGGTGAGGTCAGGCAGGGAGAGGAGCAGCCAAGCAGGAAAATAAAGCTGTGATTTGGGAGGGGTTTCAGAGCCTCTCTGGAGAGCTGGGAGTTGGGTTTCCAGCCCCTTTCACTGATTTCATCACTTCTTGGGAAATAATCCTGGGAGAAGGAACCCAGCAATGAGAGGAAATGGGCTCGAGTTGTTCCAGGGGAGGTTTAGGTTGGATATTTCTGATATTTCTCCATGGAAAGGCTGGTCAAGCATTGGGACAGGGCAGTGGTGGAGTCAGCATCCCTGGAAATGTCCCAAAACCCATGGATGTGGCACTTGAGGACGTGGTTTGGTGGTGACATTGTGGGTGATGGGTTGATACCATCATTTAATGATCTTAAGGGGCTTTTCCAGCCTTAAAAATTCCGTGTTTCCAAGTGCATTTCTTGCTTGATCCCTCCTGCGTTTCTCCACATCCCAAACCAAAAATCCACCAGCATTTCCTTCAGCCAGGAAGCTGAATTTATTATTTTTTTTCCCCTTCTTGCTCAGCAGCTGGGAGTTTACAGCTGCAAATCATCGAGTTGGGCTTTTGGCAGAATAAAACCCCCAAAATATCCCAGCCTCTTCCTTTCTTCCAGCATTTGTTTGTTTCCAGATGTCTGCAGCTTATTCAGCGTGGAGCATCTCCCCTGATCAATATTTTAACCTTCTTGTTGATATTTACTCAGAGCTGCTGAATAAACTCCGTGGAGTGGAGCTCCAGCGTGAATCTCCATTTCCCTCAGCTCTCCGGAGGTTTGGCAATAATTCGCATTATCCGGGGTTATTGTTATGCTGGGATATTAATGAGCACATCTCCCTTCCTTCTGTCTCTTCAAAATTCAATTCAGAGCCCACTTCTGGTGCTGAGGCAACTTCTCAGCTCTGAATTAGCAGGGAGAGGAGAGAGCTTTGTGCTTTTCTTTTGTCAGCTGCCTTTGAAAGAGCTTTTCTCTCGAGTTTTAGAAAGATGGGTTTGATGCAACTCCAGCTGCTTGGGCCTTGTGATGAGGGGGTGATTAAACCCTTCTTGGTGGCATTTTAAAATCCTTCTACCATCTTCCAAAACTCTGGAGTTTAATCCCTTTTCTCTGGCAGTTCTGCTGTTTGCTCTTCCCCGCACAAACTCCACACCAGAACTGTCCCATGTTCCCATGTGCCTGCCCTTAACCTGTTCTTTCACCTCCAAATCCTGATTTTTTTCTTTTTTTTTTTTTGCTTGTTTGGTTTTTTGGGAACTTCTCTCCTGGAATAAACAGATTCACAACATCTCAGAAGCCCCCTGAGCGATTCATCACCATCATTTTGGGGCGTGCATGCAGCAGAAGTCAAATAGCCTCGATTGCAGCTTCTATTGAACTCATCTTTTCTCCTCTGCAATTTCTTTATTGTGCCATAATAAAGCTGCCCCTGTCACTGCCGAGCTCTGCCTCATCCGTCTCCCTCTGCCAGATGGGAGCTGAGAGAAAATGCTTTGCTGAGGTTGGGCTGGATCAGTTCACCTCAGAAATGGGGGGGGAAAAAAAAAATCTCCCCCAAAGTCGTTTTTCCCTGCTGAAAATGCTGTGACAGCCCCCAGGCAGAGCCGGGAATGTCCCTGCTCAGTCACTGAGAGCTCAGGGCTCAAGCAGGGACAGCAAAGGAGCAGGGAGAGGCTCCAGTCTTGCCTTCTCCTTCTCAGCAAACCCAATTCCCTGATTCAGGCACCAATTCCTGCCCCAAAATCCACGCTGTGGTCCCTGCTCCAGCTGCTCCTCCAGGGCTCCGTGCTTGGAATTTCCTTACAAAACTCAGGGCTTGGGCTCTCAGCAGATCCAAATCTCCCTGTTCAGCTGCTCACCCCTCTAGGACTGAGTCTTCCCTTCTCTGCTTCCTTTCCTAACTCTCCGTGGAATTATGAGAGCTGGAATTATGAGAGATGGAACTGCCCATGGAATTATGAGAGCTGGAACTATGAGAGCTGGAACTCCCCATGGAATTAGGAGAGCTGGAATTATGAGAGCT
>VZTG01001714.1:228291-249278 GCA_013397845.1 Melanocharis versteri
CTGGCACTCGGTCCCCCCCCTCCCCGGCCACATCCAGCCCTCCCCGGCCACATTCAGCCCCCCTCCCGGGCACAGCCGGTGCCCCTCCGACCGCCTCCTGCACTCGCTGAAGGACTTCGGGACCAGCCCTTTGCGGTGTTTTAGCGCACCGAGAGTTGAAAAATGCCACGCTCGGGCTCTTAGCGGAGCTGAAGTTCAAAGAGCGCGGGGAGGGGGGCACTCGGTGTGGCTGCAAGTCGTGCGGACCTGCCGGGAGCGGTCCCCGGGCTGCGGGAGCGGGCGGCGGGCAGGGATGCTCCCCGCGGACCCGGCGCTTGCTGCGCTCGCAGCCTGCGTGCCGCGCTCGCAGGCAGCGAGGAAAACGCTCCTTAGCTCGTATTTCGCTCAGGCTTTGGATGGGAACGAAAAGGTTCGTTGTTCTGGCAGGCGTTTGCGCGGAGTTGCGCTCGGGAGCGATTCGCGCTGGGATCGCGGAGGTGCTCGCTGCGTGCGCAGACGTGCGGGGCTGATGCTGACGGACTCCGTCAATGAGCCGGCAGCGCCGAGCCCGGGCAGTGTGCGGGGAAAACTCCGTGCCGAAACCTCCTCCTAGGCCCAACTTTATTCCGGCTGATTTATGCCCAAACTCCGGCTTAGCCGCGGCTCGGGCCGGGGCTCTGCGTGGGTGCGAGATGCTGCAAGTGCTGCTCGGCTCTCGCCATCCATCGGGCCGGATTCTTTCGCTCGATAGGATTGAGACCCCAAGGTTGTGGCCCTGGGCGAGTTAACTGGACCCGCGTGGGGCTGGCTCTGTCCCCCACACGCGTGTCCTTCGTGGGGAGGTGCCGCTGGCCGGAGCATCCAGCGCCGTGCCCGCCTCCCCGGGGACCTGCCGCCAGCGAGGGATGCTGAGGGACAGCTCAGCTCGCTCTGCCACCGCATCCCGGCCGCTCTGACGGCGCTCCGGCAGCCCCCACAGCCCGGCAGATCCCCCCAGGAGCAGCCAGCCCCTTTGGCGAGGCGAGGCGAGGCGAGGCAGCCTTTCCTCCGGGCAGCGGCTCGGCAGCCACATCCCGGCTGGATGTGAGCGCTGCAGGCAGCCGGGAGCGGAGCCCTCCCCTCTTCCCTGGGCAGCGAGTCGGGAGTCTACGGCATCGGAGAGAGCCAGGAGCATCCCCCAGGAGCCCGTGGCTCTGCTGAGCAGCTGGCAGAACCGGCAGCTGCCTCCGCCGCCAGCTCCCGGGTGCTCAGCCGTGTGTGCTCGCAGGTAGGACGGGGATGTGGAGGGGCTTCCCTGCCGTGCTTTGCTCTGGTCGTTTCACAGAGACGGAGAAACGATCCGCAGTGAGGCTCCCACCGCGCCAAGGCGTGTTTAAAGTGTCTCGGTGCGAGCCTGCTTCAGTGTTTATGTGTCTGAAGCTGTGGAGGTGAAGGGAACCATCAGCGTGGGGAAATCGAAGGAGAGAGGCAGAACCTTCCCCTCTCGGTTTCCATTTCAAGGCTGGGCCTGATAAGCAGAGACAGAAGTTGGGAAAGTTGCTGTGTGGCTCTCTGTGGTTCGCAGGTGGTGCTTTCCCCTGCACCTGGCAGGAATTAATGCCCTGGAATTTTGGGGAAGAGGGAGCTGCTGACAGGCTGTGCTGAGCAGAGAGTGGCAGCGCAGGGAAGGAGAATGCTCTTTTTTTTTTCCTTCCTTTTTAAATGGACATTTCTCTTAAACCCTTTGTGGTCTGGCTCCTGTGGGGTGGGCACAGGCTGCCTGAGGAAGGCGAACCCCAAAATGAAGGGCTTTATCCCAAAATCTCGGGATACAATCATGAACATCTCCCTGAAGATGTTGGTTCTCAGTGGGTGATTTGCAGCAGCTGTCTGCAGCTCTGTGAGGCACAGAGATGCTGCTGCTGCTGCAAGTTTCTTGCTGGAGGTTTCTTTTGCAAGCTGTGCAAGGAAAATCAGCCAAGGAGTCATGTGGGCTGGCAAAGGTCTGGATACCTCGGTGCCAAGGAGCACTCAGCAATCTGGGGGTGAGTGGGGAAGGATTTGAGGGACCTGGGCTTCCGAGAACTCATCAGAGGAGCAGCCAGGCAAGGTAGGGACAGTGCTGCCTCCAAAGTGTCCTGAGAGCTTCAGTGTGCCAGGAAATCTCATCTCCTCTGAGTGTGTGTGTGCTTACACTGATGTCTCTGCTTGATGGAAAAGCAGAGAGCGAACTTCAGACTCAGCCAGGAGCTGGGAGCATCCTGAGAGGGAAATAATGGGGGGAAAGTGCCTGGCTGTGATGGGGGATCTCAGTGTTCTGCCACAAGAGCCACGTGGGATCAGATCCCTGCTCCTCCTGGAGGAACCTGCTGGTTTTCCATGTGAAACAGGGCCAGAGGAAAGGCTTGGCTGGGGGAGAAGCTGGGGGTTTTCACTGGGTGATGTTTGGGTGGGTGGGAGGGAAGGGCTTTGGAGTCAGCAGAGGAAGAGGAAGGAGGCAAAGCAGGGGAGAGGAGGAGCAAGGGCTGACAGGAGAGATGAAGGAGCAGATACATCTTTAGGGTCAGACATGGCTGGGCCAGACAGGCAGAGGAGAATGCTCTCCTCGAAGAAACTTCATTTTTTTGAAGGTGATTTAAGGTTTATTCTGGTTTTGCTCAGCACTCAGCATGTGCAGACAGTCGATGTCTTGCCCTTTTTAAAGGCCTGCTGATGTTCCTGAGGTGTGGATATTGATTTTCACAGACTTTGGGGAGAGATCTTCGTGGGCAGCACTTGTTGGGGTCAGATTTTATTTACTTTTCATGCTTCGAGGCAGGCAGAAGGTAAGACAGAAGTTCTGCAAGGCTCCTCAGAAATGTGTTTTGTTCTGGGGCAAGAGGTTTCTAAGGCAGCACGTAAAAGCCGAGGAATCTGTTAAAACAAGGCACCTCTTGCTGTGTGTGAACAGGAGGAACGGTGAAATTGTGGCTGAGCAGGATGAGAACAGCTTGGAGGGTGTTGCTCAGACCTGAGGGAGGAATCGGTGGGGTATCAGCAGCTCCATGAGGAAAACTTGGTCCAGAAAGGAGATTGTGGGGTTGCTGGAGCTGTGCCTGTGCACGGGAGGCTGCAAATTCCACTTTGTCCCCTCAGGGCAGCCACTAACGCCGTCCTGGACCCTCTGACAGGAAAAATGGGGGACTTGGAGAGATAAAAGAAAGTATAAAACCTGCGAGGAGGTAATGGAGCAGTTTTAAGGATCCCCATCATAACTTCATTTATGGGATGGAGCTTGCAAGGACAGATTGTGCTGGTGACACCCAGGGATTTTTGTCTTTGTCTTGGTGCCTCTGGAAGATTTGGTTTGCTAATGGATGTGGGACTGGGTTGTGATGAAGGAGGAGAAAAATGCAGTGAGGAGCAGATTGGAGAACTCCAGAATGGTTGGGGTTGGAAGGGAACTTCGAACTCATTGCATTCCATGGGCAGGGACACCTCGCAGGGGATGAACCAGGATCGTTTCCAGCTGGTCACAGGGAGTGGCTGCAGGGCAGGACGGAGCTGGCAGTGCCCAGCTGCGGGGAATTAGCGGTGATTGCATTGTTCAAAGAGGGAGGAACGACCCAAGGTGTTGTGAATCAGTAAATCTGAGGTAAATCAGGTGTAAAGTAGCAGCAGGTGTTAGCATAAAGGGGAGGACTCCGCCTCCTCTGTGGCCATTTCCAAGGCAGGAGCTCCAGTGGGCAGAGGGAGCTGATGGACGCAGCAGGAATTTTTGCCACGCTCTGCCCGTGCGGAAACCAAACCTGAGGAAGAGCTGGGATAACAGGCAAGTGAGTTTTTTCTTCTGTGCCTGCTGGGAGGGCCTAATTATCCCTCAAATACTTGGCTGGTCTATCCCTGGGGGTCAAATCACCACCGTTTATATGCAGAGGACGGCTGCCCAGTAGGGAAGCCTTCCTTCCTAAGGCTGAGGAAATAAGAGCTCAACATCTTCCAACGGGCCTAATTTATTTGGATATTTCATTAAATCCACCCAAAAGAGACTATTTTAGGAAATAAATAGCAGAATGTGGGCAATAAATAGCTGTGGGATAAGGGGCAGAGTTCAGCGCTGGCTTTCCTAGTTAAGCTGCAGAAAATAGAAGTGTAATGGCCGAGTGCTGATGGGAGCGGAGATATGTGATTATGTGAGGGTTCCTCACACTGAGGCTGGGCTTATTTATTATCTTTGCTGATTTGGAGGTGGAAATGGATCAGAGCTGGGTTAGGGAGAGTGAACATGCTAACAGGCAGGGGTTGCTTTTGCAAGAATGAAGAGGGAAAGCTGCTGGATTGGAGCGTGCGGCGGTTCGGCCACTGCAGCAGCAGTTGGTGTAACTCAGATTTGAGCATGTGAAAAAAAGGGAAAACCTGAGCGAATCCTTCCCTGATAAGAGATCCTGGCTGATTCCGTGGGATTCTAGCAGGAGAAGGTGCAGGGCCATGAGGAGTTGGTGTGGTTTGTGTGCAGCTGAGGAGGTCGGGAGGCTGTGTGGATGAGCTGCAGGTGCTGGGGAGCCCCAGGAGATGCTCTGCTGGGGCCAACAGGGCTCTCTCCATCTGTGTGCGGTTCAGAGAGGGCTCTGCAGCGACCTCTGCTCTTCCCAAAGCCCCCCAGCTCGGGGATTTGCTGCTGCTGGAGCAGAGGCTCTGGGTGTCTGGGCTGTGTCAGCATCCCGCTGGATTTGCTGCCTTGGAATCAGTCGAGGGGAACTTTGCTGAGTCCTGACCTCCCGGTGGGACCATCCCCCGGCTTTCCCGAGGGGACAGATGATGGATCAGGGGTGAAGGAGCTGAGATAAGCTGTCCATCTCCAGGGGTGATTTCCCCCCAGGCCCGCGGTGCCTCCAACCCGGAGCCTCGGGGATGTTCCGTGTTTGAAGTGCAGCCTTTGAAGAGTCCGCGGTGTCTCAGTGCTGGGAGGGGGACTGGAGAGCCCGGAGGGTTCTGTCCTGCTGGACTGCACCTCCCTGAGCCCGCTCTCATCCCAATACCAATATTTATTCCTCGCACCCTCTGCACGCGAGCAGCTCTGTAACACAATACCCACACAGTGCCTCACCTGCTGAGCCATCCAGCACTGGGGGATTTTCATCTCTGCTGAGATCTCCTGACTTCAAAGTCTGCAGAATTTATTTGCATCCTTCATGAGGGAGACAGCCAGGCACAGTTTTGTTTCTTTCTGTTCCTCCCCCCGCTTCCCCACTGGCTTTTCAGTTTATTTATTTGGTGAGCTCAGCATCAGCACAATGATGTGGAAATAAAGCAAAGGAGCTTCCTCTTGGCCTCCCTGCATATGCGTAAATGGGAGACATAGATCATGCTGGCAATCCCCAGCCAGGCTCCAGTTAATGGAAATTCTCCCGTGACCTTACAAACCCCTCTTTGCCAGGGTTTATAATGAGTCTGCAAAAATCCGTGCGGGGCACAAACAAGTCATCTGAGGTCTCGGACCCTGTGAGCACGAAGCCATAATAATAACACTAATTTCCCACCCACTCAGGCATGTGCTTGGCTCCTTAAAGAGTTTGCTATTTTTAAAAAGCAGTTTTTTCACCTTTTTGGGGACTGTTACGAGGTGTGTGTCGGGGAGGAGGAGAACAACTGGTGGGGAACAGCTCTCTCAGGGCTGTGTGACACCAATTCCTCTTGGGAGCATCCCTGAGTCCTTGCCTGGTGTTGCTGGAGCGTTTTGTCATGAACCTCGCAGCCTGATGAGCTGTGTGCTCACACCTCAGCTGCTCCAGCAGAAAACCAGCTATCCTTGCCTCAGCACCCTCTCCTCCCTTCTACAGCTGGGTCTGATAGCAAAGGTCATCTGTGCCCCCTCAGGAGGGGATGGATTCCCGAAACCCCCTTGTTCAGCCCTGACCTTTGTGTCAACTTTTTGCTCCGAACCACAGAGTTTTTAGTTCAGCGACAGGAGGTGATGTTTTTTGAAGGAACGCGCGGTGTTTTGATGCTGAGGGTTTGTTTGATGGCTCTCTGTCCCTGCTCAGAGGCACGGGGACTGCAGGGCTCCTTGTCACTGATGTTGGAGGCTGTGGTGGGATTCCTGGCGGGCAGCTTTCCCTTTGTAGGCTGTGATGAAGCAGCAAATTGCTGCTGGCTCTGGGAGAGCTGCTCTGAACGCGGCTTGGTTTGGGCAAAGTGGCTGCAAACTCAGTTCATTGCAACCACTGCTGATCTGCAGAGCCTTACATGTGCCAAAACTGCTTTTTTTCCGCCCAAAAAGAGAGGTTAGTCAAAAGATCTGTTATTCTGCCCACACTCGTTGTTTGCCCTCGCTGTTTCCTTGTTTGCTCTCTGCTTATTTCCCGTTTCCTGCTGCACCTCCTGCCTGCTGCTCAGGGCTGTGCGTGCAGCTCTGGCATCACATCTCTCTTCAGCCTGAGAAACGTTTGGGGCAGAGCCTGTGCTGATGCTCAGCGAGCATCTGCTCCTCTCCAGGTCCCATTCATCACTGTCTCGCAGTTTGCATTATTGCTCACACCGAGGGAAAGTGGGTGTGAAGCTGGAATAATAATGTTTCACACTTGCTTTGTATTGGGTTTGATACCCAACAGCGTTGGAGCCGATCACAAAAGGCAGCGAGCAATGCAGGGGTTGGGAGCTGCAAGCACAGCTGACAAATAACAAGTTAATTACCTTTAGTGAGGAGATGACCACCGTGCTCCGTATGACAAACTGAAAATCAAGATGGGATTTTAAAATCCTGGCTTGACAGGTCAGAAGGAATGTGCAGATGAGCTCAGAGCTTAGAGTAACCCAACTTCAACCTCGTTCTTTCAAATGGAATCCCAGCATGGATGGGCAGCAGGGATATTTTCCTGGATCTGCAGAGCACTGAAAAATATCTCTTTAGTCCAATATGCCTTACTCATTTCCAGAGGGGTTGGGGGGTTAAATGATGGACATTGATGCAGTTGTTTTAATGGCATAAACATGGAAAGGATTTAGTGCTCCATGGAATATCAGGAGTTTGGTGTTTGGGAAATGGGGTCTTTTGGCAGCTGGACCTCCCAAGGGTCTCTCGGGAGATGTGGCTTTCAGCGATTTGGGCTGACGTGCCTTTTGTTGTGTTCCTGCTGGGTGTTAAATAAGATTTAAGTCTCCTCAGTCACTAGTTAGTTATTGAAGAACATCGCAGCCACCACAAGTGCAAACAAAACTGTCTGGATGTTTGTTTATGCAACAGATCATTAGAAAGTCTGTAGGAAAAAAAAATCCTGTCTGTTAGATAATTAATCTGCATTTTAAGAATTGTCTAAAGACATATTTGCAAGCCAGTCCATTGAGCTGCTGCTCATCTAGTCAATAATCCCATATTTAATAGTCCCTGAGAATGTATTTCCATAATGTTCTGTGAACAGTTGAGAAATCTGCATCTTTTTTTGTCTTAAGATGTCAGTGCTCGCACATTTTCTATGACAATTTTTTTTTTTTTCTGAATGTGGGTGAGAAAATCCAGACATATGAACTCCCAACTGGTGGGGCTGGGGGTAGGGAAGAGGGGAAGCTGCTGGGAGCAAACCCCTGGGTGCGGATCCTGGATGAGTTTGCAGTTTCCATCTGGCATCTGTGAGCCTGCAGCGCTGCCCAAAAGGCACCTCGAGGCTGGGGAGAGTGGGGCCAGGGGCTTTCCTGGCTCCCAAAACCCCGTTGGAATCAGGGAAGTGGTGGGAGCGTGCCTTGGCTTGGGAAGGAAGGGCTGGCATGAGCTGCGCTGGACCCGGCGCTGCGTTCTGGGAGATGCTCTGGTGGAAATCCTGGTGGGGCAGATTTGATCCTGGCCGTGCTGGGGTGTCCTGGCCGTGCTGGGGTGTCCTGGCCGTGCTGGGGTGTCCTGGCCATGCTGGGATGTCCTGGCTGTGCTGGGATGGGATGCTGGAGCTCGTTTGGCTCCCAGGATGAGGTTCTGCTGCAGGAGCACACAGCCACAGGGACCCGTGGCTGTGTCAGGGCGGTGACTCCCCTCTTCCAGCCTGGAATCCTGACAGCAGCCATTGGATTTTGGGGTGTCTGCAGCACCTCTGAGCCGAGGTTTGCCGAGTTCCCACACGGATGGATGTGAGGGTGTGGGGTTTATCCAGTTCTGAGTGCACAGGCAGCCCCTGTGATAATTTACTAATCACGTTAACAAGAGCGGGGAGTAAAACCCACACTTGGCGAGAGGAACCCCCCGGGAGCCGCCACATCAAGGTGAGAAGCAGGAGCTTAATTTCATTATCTTATCAATAACTGGCTGGTCTTGTGCTGTGCTGTGAATCCTCAGGAGTGCTAATGCTATCTCGGGCTGTCTAAGCAGAGAAATAATGAATACAAGCAGGAAGAGCATTGTGTGCAGTCCTGGTATCTATACCTTAAAAATGATGTTGGCAAACTGGAGGGAGATAAGGGCAGAGCCACAGGGATGATGTGAGGGCTGTAAAACAGGCTGGAGAGAGAGAGAGTGAGAGACTGAAGCCCAATCTGCTTCTCCTCACAAAAGGGAGTTTGCTGTCCATGAGTACTTTACCAGGGGAAGAGACTTCTGCCAGGCAAAGGTTGGGAGGAAGGCCGTGGTTCTGTGCCTGGGTGCTCAAGCTGGATAAATCCAGACAAGAAAAAGCCATGTTTTATTTTTGTACAGCTTTATATTTAAGCACAGGAGCAAATTACCCAGGACTTGGTACATTTGCTGTTCTTTAAATTGAAATGATACATCTTGCCAGCGTTCTTTTAGGTCAACTGCAGGTTTGGAGTGGGAAAAGCTCAGCATGAGTCAGTCACAACTCAAACAAGATTTTCAAAATGGTCATTATTGCCCTTCAAATCTTTCAGTTATGTTATGAATTTTGATTTTTTTTCTGATGTGGGGGAGAGCAGGGATGTAAAACGCAGCAGGGCTTTGGGCTGTAGTGCAGAAGGGATTGGGTTGCTGAAAGCTGAGCCCATGTGTAGGGCTTACCCAGTTAAAAAAATCCCCTTTTCCCGCTGCTTTTAGGGCTGGAACAGGCCTGTTTGGATGTGTTCAGGGTGTGTGAAGGGTTCTGCTTTCCTCAGACCCCCTTTCCTCCTGCTGTCCCACGAGATCCAGCAGCCTCCCGAGCCTCCTGCACAGACACAGGAGATGCTGCAGCCACAAATCCCCTCTGCCAGCACCCGAGAGGTGCTCGGCAGACCCAGGGAGAGAGATTAAGAGGCGTCATTACCGTTGGTGGGTGGCTGGCATGTTAATTAGGGCACGGGGCCGCTCTGGAAGGTTACTGTCACCTCTTACCTCACCAACCTTAACGCTGCAGAGTGGGGAAGGAGCAGTGGCCAGAAAAGGCAGCTGGAAACAAACCCAGCTTCACCAGGGATTGGGGCAGGGAGGTTTGGCCACTGCTGCCTCCCCTTTTCCACATGGGAAGTGATTCCAGGCGGGAATCCCACAGCCTTGCCCTGTCTCCAGCCCCGCTTTGACTCAGCTCATTGCAGAATTGAAGGATATTCCCTTTCAGACGGTGCCACCTCATTCTTTTTCTTTCCGTGCTTGATGCTGGTGCGCTGAAGAAAATTAAATTAGGGCTGGATCGGTACGAGGGAGAGATTACCATTTGCAAAAACACGTTTTGCTTAAGTTAGTAATATTGTAAGTGTTAATTGAGTGTTCATTGATTGCCTGTCACCACCCCGATGTAAATCTGCTCCTCTCGGGCGGGTGCCCTACCCCTGATTAAACAGAGCTGCTCTTGCACCAGGAGCCGGCTTGGCTGTTCATTTCTTCCCCCCAGTGATTCCATTTTACCAGCTGGATAATTAGCATCATCTCCTCCTCTTTGGAGCCAGCTCAGCCCGCGCACCATCCTTGTTCTCTCCCAAGTACCTTTAATGCTTTAATACTTCAGGGTTTTTAAGTGGCCCTAGACAAGAATTTAAGCAGGGGATGTGTTTGAACTCGGTCCAGGAGCTGTTGTCTGCCTGGATTTAGGGTCTGAGTTTCCCCAGAAATTGCTGTGTTCATTAGAGGCCCTTTGTTGCTGGAGGTTCAATTATGGGAGTGAATGGTGTTTTATGGGGATAAGGGTGGAGAAGGAGAAGCCAAAAGCTTTCTGTGCTAATGGTGTCTGTTATGTAAATGGCTCCGTAATCAGGTAATCGAGGCCGAGTCGTGCTGGTGGTGGGACTTGTGTAATCCTTGCACTGGAGAGCTGTTGGAGCCTTTTCCCATTCCAGGGAAGCTGCCCAGGCTCCCCGCGGGGCTGGCAGCGCTCAGGTTCGGGACACACCAAGGAGAGCGGCAGCAGGAGGCTGGCACACAGCAGGATCCACACGTCCTGGAGTCCTCCAGGTGCTCCTCTGACCCAGCCAGGAGCTGGCAGCACATCCCAGTTATCCCCAGCACCGAACGAGGCTCCTCTCCCAGCCCGTGACCCGGCGTGTCCGGAGTAATTGGGTTTTTCCTCAAAGAATGAGGCTCGTGGTGCAGTTCTGCATATTCAATTATTCCTTCCCTGCCACATCTTGCAGCAGAGCCCTAAGATTTGTGGTGAGGCTTCCCTGGCGTGCAGGATCTTCCTGCTGTGTGTTTGGTGGGCCGGAGCACCTTTGGAAAGATTAATTAACCCTAGGTGAGAAACTGTGATTTAACGTTTATATAGGGGGAGGAAAATTAATATTCCTTCTGCCATGCAGAATCTGTTTAAACTCCTGCCTTCAGCTTGTCTGACTTGGAATCTCCTCTAACTTGTACAAATGAAAGAACAATTTGTTTTAGATGATGAGTTATGAGAATATTGCTCATAGACCCAGAACACGACATTTTCAATCACATCTTTATTGCACTGGTAAGGAAAAAAATGATTTTTAGGATCTTGACATGCTTATCCTTTGGAGATCAAGTCAATTATCATATTATATAAGAATTTACTCCATGGCTTTCTGGTCTCCGGGAATGTCATCCCATCAAGAGGAAAATCCTGCAGGGTTTATTGCAGCTGTCGCAGAGTTGAAAGGATTGCCCAAGTTTCTATCCACAGGTGGCCTTCAGGAATAGGAAAACGCCTTGAGAAATGTGTGGTGGTAAAAATATATAAGTTAAGGTCATTTGGTCCATTTGGTTTTTGGCAACGTGCAGTTTTAACCTTGTCTTGAGGGCCACAAGAACCAGAAACTCGTTTTCCATCAGCCTGGTGAGGTGGAGGTGGAGATTCTCTTGGTGGGGACTTTGAGCAACAGGTCAGAAATCCTTGAGTTGAATGATCAAATCCTTCTCTGTAGCCCTTAGCTGAGGTGCTGGATGGAGTTTGTGTGTTTTTAGTGGTCTGCAGGGTTCATCCTGCTGGGAGTTGCAGTGGTTGGAGTTGTTCTCTTCTCTGGGCTGGGTTTTTTTTTGTGAGGGACACTCTCACTCCTCGTTTTCTCTGCCTGTAAAGCATGGCCAAGCCTGTGCTGGGTTTTTTGGTGAGGGACACTCTCACTCCTCGTTTTCTCTGCCTGTAAAGCATGGCCAAGCCTGTGCTCCTGGAACGGGGCAGATTAGCATGGGATGCTGCTCCAGGAGCTGGAAATGCTGCTCTGAACTCGGAACTCAGCGCACTTTTCTCCTTGAGCAGATTTCCAGTCACAAAAATATCCGAGTCCCATTTGCAGGCATCGGTGTTAATGCAGTGCAGCTGCTCTGCTCCATTTGCTTGCATAAATGCAGCTTTTAGAGCTGTCACATATGCTTGATGGAGCCACTACCCCTCACCTGCTCCTTCCTGGAGTGGCAATTCCTGGCAGGGATTGCCAAGACGAGGGGGATGATGGTTGTCTCCGTGCATTAGTGCATATGCCAGGGCTAGAAACCCACCATTTCCAAGCTGCTCTGGATGGCTGGAGTGCTCCAAATGCACTTGTGCAGATGGAATTTCTGGGCTGTATTACCTCGGCTCGAGCCCTCCCTGGTTCTGTAGCTTTGTTTACGTGGAGGTTTTGATTCTCCTCTTATTGAAGTTGTTATATTTTTATAGTGTTGCATTACTCATTGGCTCCTCTTACTCCTTTTGAGTTTGCCAGCCATGACTAATGAAGAGTTTTGCTGCAGCCTGGTGTGGAGTGGACACTCAAGATGCTTTAAAGGGATTTTTAGTGTTTTCTTTTTCCTTTCCCACAGTTTGATACCACAGAGTCGGTGCTTTCAGTGGGAAGCTGGGGAGTTGTGCCTCCTTTTTTCCCGTGGATGAGGAGGGGGTGATTTGGGAATTTCAGGAGTTAAGGGAATGATTCAAAGTTGAAAGCTGGAGCAGTGTCTACAGTTTGGAGGTGCTTGAAGGCCATGTTGGATGTGCTTGGGGCAGCCTGGGCTCATGGAGTGTGTCCCAGCCCATGGGGTGATTTTTAAATCCCTTCCAACCCAAATATTTTCGTTATTCAGCCATCTTTCTAATCAGTGCATCCTCTGCTGAAGTGCCATCCCCAGGCTGTATCCTGGCAATCCTTGACTGAGCGAGGGCTGTGTTTTGTGGGACCACCAGAACTCCTGAGGGATGGCAGGGTGGGAGGAAACGTGCTGCCCTTTCCTTGAGACGTGGCAGGAAGGTTTCCAGCTCGTTTTATTTCCATTACTGGGGTGTTTGTGCTTTGATGAACAGCTCCAGTGTGGTGAAGAGATGACTCCTTCCTGGGGAAGGGATGAGCTTTTGCTCAAGGCAAGCTCTGCAGCCTTGAGCCTGTCAGGGTCTGGGCTGGTGTCACAGTGGGAGGGTCGTTGTCCCTTCGGTGTCCCTGCTGTCCCTGTTCCCAGCAGGATGGGATGATCCCTGTCTGGGATCATTTCTGGTTTCTGTTGAGCCCTGAGTGCTTTACCAAGGTCGCAGCAGGACCCACACCTGTGCTGGGGGACACTCGAGTTATTTCTGCCCGGTTGCTGCCACGGTTTTTCTCTCTCTCTGCCTCTCCTGCACAAAGCTTTGTCTCCCACCCCAAGGAGCCCAGCAGCTGACCCAGGCTCTGTCCGGTTGGGCACATCCCTGTGCCCCCAGCTCTGGCTGGCTGAGCTGATTCTTCCCTGGCACTGAGCATTGCAGAAACCAGGCAACCCTGGGAATGCTCCTGGAGTGGGCAACAAAAAATAGAGGAGGGAAGCTAAGAATATTTTAAATAAATCATTCTCCCTGGCTCCTGAAACACAGCTGGGCATCTTGCTGAGCTAAATTCAGCTTAAAAAACATCTGTGAAGTTCAGTTTTAGAATGATGAACAAGCTGGGCTCACTGGGATTCCCTCTGGGGTCTTGACAGTGTTGGGAAGAGCAGGTGGATGCTTGACTCCCTTTTCCTTGCTCTCCCTCCTCCAAGAACAATGGCTTCGAATATTCAGAAATGATGGGTGAGAATTTGGGTTCCTATGACCCTGCTTTGCCCTTCTTAACTGTGAATAATTGGAGGTGTGGAAACAGGTAGCTTTGGACGAGCAGCTGTGAATTTCCTATCAAACATTTCAAATGCCCTTCCTGAAAAGAAGGAAAAAAAAAAAAAAGGCCGTGGAAAACAGATTGAGATGAGTCTTTTTTTAATTAAAGGAAGCTGTTTTCTTGTGTACTTGGGTGTTCCCACGGAGATGACGAGCTGCTGAATTTTAATTCACTGCACGTTTTTTGTTCACTTTCCTCCAGCTTCTGCTCCTGAACTTTGCCCCGTGGGTGGAACCGGTGCTCGCCTTGTTAGAGCATCTAAAACCTCTAATTATTGGGGAAACGGCTGAAATTATCAAACCAGCTGCTGTGCACGTGCTGGTTTCTTGTTGTTTTATTCTTCCTAGGTGTGGATGCAGCTCCTTAATTTAAACAACAGGGAGATGTGATTGGTGTGCTTCTGGTCTGGCGGAATGAGGTGTGCTGGGGTTTGTGTGTTTTCCTGTCATGTTTCCACTCCTGTCCAGGAGAATTGTTCTGTGCTCGGGGTGTTGTTATCTTGCAACTGGAATCAAGTTACATGGATTTTATTTTTTTTTAATGTGGAGCCACTGGGAGCAGTTAGTCAGCGAATACAAAAAGGCGCCAGCCCTAATGATGACAGGGAAAAGTTCTTTATGGGATCTGGGAGCAAAAGGCAGGGAACAAATGGGTACAGCCTGCAGAGGCACAGCGTGGAATCCATCAGGGGAGCAGGGCTTACAAATAATTGCATCTGCTTTTGTTAATGTCTCGGGTGATTAGTTGGGAGCTGCTGCCCCATCCTTCCTGGGAAAAGCGCCTGCGAGGAGGGAGAAGGTTGGGTGAGATAAAGGAGTGACACCAGGGGTGTAACGGAGCTCTGGAGTGGTGTGGGAGGATGAAAAAGGGCAGGGAGGGTTCTCGGGGAGGCAATCCCTGGATCCCAGCTCAGTGCAGCCAGGCAGGCGCTGGCAGGGTGCTCTGGTGTGGAAGCACCTCCGGCACAGGCAGCAGGGAGGAGAATTTGCTGCCTTGGTTCCTTTTCCCACTTTCTGTGAGGGTGTGAACCCCTGAGTCCTGCAGTCTTTGAAATGCTGGGCATGGGAGATCCAGGCAGGGCTGGCTGCTTCAGGAGCAGGGGGGTGTCCCTGTCCCCAGGGGTGGCTCTGGGAGGCTGCAGGACGGGCTGAAGTGCCGAGCAACGGTAAAAATGCCATTACACAGGGGAACGCTGTAAGGGGGTGCTGAGGGTGGCACACACAGCAAACCCAGGGCTGGCTGGGCGTGCTGAGGGCTGGTTCTTGCTCTGGGATGATGCTGGTGAGGTGTCAGGTGCTGCTGGAGCTGCAGGCAGCACTGTGTTGGCTCAAGCCGTGGCAGCAGCTGTGTGCTGCCAGCTGTGCTGCCAGCCGTGCTGCCCCCGTGCCCCTGGGGGTGGTGTGGTGGCCAGGGACACACAGAAACCCTGCAGGACACACAGCTGGCCCTGCAGTCGGTGTTTGGGGCCAGCCAAGGCTGGGGGCACAGCTCTGCCCTGTGCTGGACACAGAGTGACCCTGCCAGGCTGGTGGGTCAGGGTGAGGACCACCCCAGGACCAGCAAAGCCGCTCCATTTGTCCCTGCATGAGCTGCAGGCAGCTGCCTTCACCTCACAGCTCTTGTTTCATGCTCTGGGGTGGGTGGAGAGGGAGATCTGTGTGTGAGGAGGGGCTGGGAGCAGAGATGTTGCTCCCCAGTTGGCAGGTGTCAGGTTGTGGTTACTGGGAGAGCTTTGCTCTTTTTCCATTTGCTCCCAGCATGTTCCCATTTTTTCCCCCCATCCGTTCCTCTGTTGAACAACTCGTTTGTGTGGCCTTGGCCCTGGCTGGTGGTTGCCAGGTCTCAGCACAGCTCTGGCAGGGCACTGCTTCCCTCTCCTCTGCTTTCCCAAGGCCACAAGCCAATGTTTCACAGGTGGGAGCTCCCATCTGCGGTTTGGGCACAAAAATCACCTTGGAGCTGTTGCATCTCTGAAGGTAATTAACGTGTCTGAAACAGAAACTGCTGCTGTGGGTGCCCAGATCTGGGTGCTGGGGTCTCTGTGTGAGGGAAAATCAGGACTTTAGGGATTTGGCTGTTCCTGTTTAATTTTGGTTGCCACTTTGGGATTCTGACCCACAAAGCTCCTGTTTGTGCTGGGCCGTACGCAAAGGTCTGGCTGGCGATTCAGCATCAGCAAATTCCCGAGCTGGGCTTGCAGAGGGCAGCTCAGATAAGCTGGGCCATCAGTTCTGCGCTCTAATGTTTGATTTATTAAGGCCTGGGAACCTGAACACAAGCCCCCAGGAATCAAAGAGAAACAATCCCCAAAGAAAGAGAGAGAATGAACTCTTCTCAACAGCAGAAATTGCAGCAAGAAAAATTGAGGCTGGACATCGGGAAACGTTGTTGAACAGTAAAAATAGTGAAGAGCTAAAATAGATTGCTAAGGGAGTTTGCAGAGGATCTGTCACTGGAGATTTTAAAGAACAGATTAGACAAATGGCTTGGAAGGATTGAGCTTGTTGGATGGACGGGAGGACTAACAGAGCTCTTCATTTACTGCCTGCTTCCCACGGTTCCTCCATCAGTGTCACAGCCTGCACTGCCCCGTGCCAGCCTTTTCCCCGCACAGAGAGCCCTAAACTCAACCTCAGCCTGATTCTGGGGCTGGCAGAGCCCTCAAAACAGGGAGTTTGGGGTTTTCTGGCTCTTTCTTGGTGCTTTGTTTTATCCTTGTGGCCACCGAGCAGCTCATGCCAGTACTGACAATAATGCACAGATTTAGATTTAATTCATAACTCTGCCGTCTGACCTCAGGAAAACCATCTGAACCTCGTGAGCACAGGCCAGACTTTCAGCAACAAGTAGAGGTCTCCTTGTTAGGGGTTGAGATGAATTTTTTGGCCTTTTTCAGGCCATGGTTGATTAGAGCTAGTGGTAATTATGGAATGGTTTGGGTTGAAAGGGACCTTAAAAGTCATCCAGTGCCACCCCTGCCATGGGCAGGGACACCTTCCACTGTCCCAGGCTGCTCCAAACCCCATCCAACCTGCCTTAGGACACTTCCAGGGATGGGGCAGCCACAGCTGCTCTGGGAAATCCATTCCAGGGCCTCCCCACCCTCACAGGGAAGGATTTTTTGGGAGTGGTTCTGCTCCCTGTGATGTGCAGTCCATCATTCCCGAGCAGATTTGTGTAAATTGAGATGGGTGTTATGTGAAAACGTCATTATCTCAAGGCTTTCAGGGCTCTCTGGAAGGCAGAAAAAATTTAAAATAAAAAAAAAAGGAGAAGAATTTTGGAAAATTAAATATTTCTGACTCAGGTATGCTAAATCTTCTTCTGTTTAGGAAGGTGAGAAATTAAAATTGCAAAGCAGGCGGCGAGGGAGCGAGTTGCTGTGCATGGCAGGGTTGGCTGGGTCCCCCGACTTCACAGAGGCTGTGAGAGGGAATCAGCAGAGAGACAGAGCTCCTTCATATGCAGAGAAGTCTCAGAACCCCCTGTGTGACGGGGCTGTGGCTTCGTTTGCATGTGCAGGATAACAGCAGCTCTCCCCACGCAGTGCTGAGCCTGTCTGGAGTTGTTTGGCTCGGGAATGTTTTTCCCTGGCCGCTGTGGTGCTGTGATAGGAGAGTGCTGAGAAGTCTGGGGGGGAGCCCTATATTTGTGTCCTTTCGCTGTCTGTTTTCCATCTGCAAAAACCTCTCTGAAAATGGACTGGGGAGCGAGCTGAGCGCTCGGTTACAGATGAAAAACCCGATTTATAAATCTAGAAACGTGGGGAGAGGGAAAGGAGGGGGGTGCTGGGGTCGCCTGGTGGTCTGCAGAGCTCGGGGCTCAGCCGTGACGGGCAAACTCCAGCCTTGAAATGGGAAAGTCACGGGGCGTTTTATTTGATGTGCAGAGACTGCGTTCTCTGTCTGACAGGGCTGCGTTAGCGCTCTGGGTGTACAAAGCACAAATTATGTTCTCCCTGTGGAAGAAAACCACTTCTGTTCAGCCTCTGCTGGCTGCCCGAGGCCAGGTTTGGCCGGATCAGGCAGGAGACGCGGCTGGGGTTCGTTTCAGACCGGAGCAGGCTCCCGGCCAGAGGGGGACACAGGGACCTGTCAAACCTCCCTGCTGCCCTCGCGTTGCGTGTCCAGGCCCTCAAATGTGGGAAAAGCTTGGGAAAAACCTGGGTGACAGCTGGATAGTGACTGCAGCGAGGCACAGACAGGACAGAGACTGCTCTGGGTGGGTCTGAGGGCTTGGAGCAGGGTGGTGGGGTGGGAGTTGGAATCCCAATTTCTCACGGGGATGCAGTGGCCGACTCAAAGTTGTTTGATGCGTCTCCGAGAGATGCCAGGAGCGATTCCTCATCTCCAGAGGCCTCTCCCTTTTCCCTTCTGGGAGCTCTGTGGGCTGAGCTGGCCCTGCAGAAGGACGTGGGCACCCTTTCCCCGCGTGCCCAGGGCGATGGCAGCGGGTGCCAGGCAGCAGCCCCTGCCCTCCCCTCAAGCACGGCCCTGGCAGCTCCGGTGCCTCGGTTACTCTGGCAACAAACTGCAGGCAGACAGCACCAAGCAGCTGAATTCAGCCCCTTGTTCCAGCAAAAAAATGCTCTCATTGAAGGCGAGCCCGAGCACAACCCTCCTGCTGAACGACCCTGACATCCTCAGGGACATTCAGGAGCTGGCGTGGGGAGTGTGGGAGGAGCTGTCCCCCAGAGCTGTGTCCCCAGCAGGGCCACCAGGCCGTGTCCCTCGTGTTTGGAAGTGTCACATCCCCAGGATGTGGGGGAGAGAGGGAGATCTGGGGAGGTGACAGCGTGAGACAGGCTGAGGATGGATGGGCAGAGGGGGAGCTGCTGGAATGAGGGGTAGGATGGGGAGAGCCACCAGCAGTGTCACGGTGACAGGGCCCCACGTCACCAGGAGCTGGGAATTCTCATCATCCCAGCAGGGAAAAGCAATCCTTGCAGAGCTCTCCCCCCTCTCTGCTTGTTTGTCAGCTCGCAAGGGGAACAAAAGGATCCGTGGCACCGGGGATGTGCTGCTTCTCTGGGATCCAGCGAGCTGCCCAGAATGATAATTGGGTGCTTTTTCATTTTTTTTTTTAAGGAGCTAACAGGCTACTGCACAAAGTAATTAACTGGACAGATGGGTACAGCAGAATTTGTAAACGTCGACAGCAACAATAAGGCTTTTTTTTTTTTTTTTTTTTTTAAAGGCCTTGTGTCAGCAGAAGGGCTCCAGGTTGGGGCTGGCTTTCAGGGAAGCAGCTGAAATAAATGAGAGTTTAAAAAATTAATAATCTTCATGGCTGCAGATGATGCAGGTGTCTGATGGTGGCAGTGAGGACAGCCAAGAGATGGGGGAGCAAAAAGGCCAGGATTTCTGTGTAGCTGCCTGTGTATATATATATTCATTTTACCCATCCAGAACATCTCCTCTTTGTGCATATAAAGGGGAATTTACTCACCAAGAGTGTGAGAGGACTGAAATAAAAATTAGGTTGTTGCAGCAGCAAATCCAGTCCAGGTGGTTTTTAGCTTGTTACCTGTACTCTGGGACTGTCAGATTTATTTCAGCTTGTCTGCAATGGGTGATTCAAATGCTCCTTTTGCTGCAGCCTGACAGCGTTTGGTTCAAGAGGTGTGGTTTTTTTCTCACATTTTCTCACCAGCCCTTTCAAATGTCAGGCCTTTTGCTGCGTAACCCATCAGCCTTTTCAGTCCTTCTCCCTGCTGGTTTAATCGGGTGGGTTGTTCCTCCCTTTGTGTGCAGGAAGTGCTGGTCACTCCTCGCTGCAGTGACCTGCCGTGGATGGCCTCTCCTCCAGGTGCCAAAGGCAGATAAAATGCACAGCAGAGGGCAAGCGAAGCAGCTCACACAGAATCGTGGAATACTTTGGGTTGGAGGGACCTTAAAAATGACCCAGTGCCACCCCTGCCACAGGCAGGGACATCTTACACTGTCCCAGGCTGCTCCAGCCTGGCCTTGGACGCTTCCAGGGATGGGGCAGCCACAGCTTCTCTGGGAAATCCATTCCAGGGCCTGCCCACCCTCACAGGGAACAGGTTTTCTTCCTAGTATTTCATCTAAACCTCCTCTCTGTCAGCTTAAACCTGACATTTGTTCCCTTGTCCTGTCACCGGGTGCCCTTGTAAACAGTTTCTCTCCGAGACAGACTTGCCTGGGCCCCTCTGGGCTGTGCTGCGTGGTGTAATTAGTGTGACTTCAGCAGGAGTGAAGTGCTGGTGTTGATTTATCGCAGGTTATTGGCTCGGGGCTGATATTGGGCTGCTCAGCAAGGCTTGCAGGATGTTGTCCTCCAGCATCAGCCTCCCAGGAGACGTCTCCGAAGTGAGGCGAGCAGCCCATTCTGCCTGTCAGCTCCGTGTATATCATCCACGCTGCCATCCTTCACGGGAACGCCGCACGCTCGGCCAAGGACACTTGTTGCAGGCGTGTCCCTGGGAGTGCAACAGGTTTTTGGGGTCGGTGGCAGCTCCAGCCCCGTTCCCACTCGCTGGTTGTTGTGGCTCAGCTGGAGATGGAGCATCCCAGTGCCAGCGGGGCCTCGCCTTAGACCCAGAGGAAATGGTTTGGTTTTCTGGGTGTTGTTTGTGTGTTTGTTTGTTCCTAGCAGCACAAACGTGCCCTCGTTAGGGCTGGGATTTGTGCAGTTTGTGCCCCGGGGGCTCGGGAACATCACAGCGAGCACAGAGCGGCTGCCAGGGTTTTGAAGCTTCACCCGAGGAGAGCATCCCTCTCATCATCTCCAGGCTCTTCCTTTAATTAGCAGGCAGGAATTGGGACGAGTTGTACCACTGCAGGAGTGGGGGCACGCGGGGAAGGGAGCTGCAGGAGAATTGGTGCTGGATGAGTGTGGCAGAGTTGATTAGGGAGAGAGGGAGAGGGGAACGTGAGAGGCGTCTCCGGAATCCGAAACGACCCTGCCTGGCTGGAGCAGCCTGCCCCTGGCACAGGGCGTGCAAAGCCTCTGACAGATCCAGCCTTGTCAGAAAAACAGGGAGCAGCAGTGGGGGAACCATGCCGAAATCATGCTTGGCTTAATCAAGTTAACTGTTTTATGGGATTGTGATTAGGGCTTCCAATACGTCGATGGCAGAGGCGCCGCCGCTGTGCTTTGTGCTTCTGGTTTCCTTTGCCTCCTCCTCGTGGCACTGCCCTGCTTTCCCTTCCCTGAGAGTGAATTTTTATTTATTCTTTCTAAGGTGTTGTAATGGAAAAGGTTTGGGGTTCGATATTTTTAATAGGAGGGAAAAAAATCTTTAAGGGAACAAGACCAGCCTTGTGATTTCCTTTGGATGCAGCAGTTTGAATTATTGGTGAAGCTTTGTTTTTTTTCCCCTGCCTTGCTGTGGAACTGGAGAACCTTATTCTGCTCTGAAATTGTGCTGTCTGCACTGGTTTTGGGGACGAATTGAGAGTTTTGCTTACTTTCCACTTTGCTTGGCTCGAGCTGCTGCTTGCAATGAAGGGTCCCTGGCTGATGTGGCAGGGATCACATCCCTGCAGCAGGGTTAGGATTCCCCCTGGCCCTGGCACAGGGATTTGGCTGGGATCTCCTGGATGAAGGGAAATCTCTGCTGG